>JANEHU010002814.1:0-23868 GCA_027563435.1 Nasonovia ribisnigri | reverse complement strand
AACTAAAGAAAATAGCACTCGACCGTATTTATACCTCAATCTACAGTAATGATAATTGTAATAGATGTAAAATGCGATAACATTTGTTGTACACGGGAACCGGAAAAAAAGTCCGGGGAAAAAAAGTACACGGAAAAAAAGTCCGACAAGAAAATTATTATACGGAAAAAAAGTCCGGTTTGATAAAAATAATAAATATATATAGAAAAAAATAAAATTACTAAATGTATAAAACTAATATTTATTTCTTTTTCGAATGCAATGGCCAATATTAATTAAAAATTCTTCCACCGATATTTCGTCAATGGCCACTCTAGAACATAAGTTTTTTAAACGTTCACCGGTACGTTTTTTTGGTGTTGGAACCCCTTCACCTAATTCTTGTAACGCTATTTTAGCTCTATCTACTCCTAACTCTTCACGCATTTTAGAAATTAACTTCCAGACGGTTGGGTGCGCGTGTCCGACAAGATGCGTAAAACGGTTGTTCCAACTCTCGCAAATATTGTTTGTACGATGTTGACCGTTTATCGTAGCCTCGTGAACGTTCCATATTTCTGGTGGAAATAACGTTTTATTTTTTTTAAATTTTTTAGTCATACCTTTTCCTGACTTTCTATATGTACCATTGACATATTATGTGGAATCGAAATAATCAAGAACCTCTGTAGCTTCTTCTGCACAAACCGTCTTTAAATATTGCATTCCGTCGTAAACTTTAATCATTGGCAAAAATGCTAACCCGGCCGTCTAACATAGCAAAAAAATGACTTAATGTATCATCCGTTTTATATTTGGCTTGTAATCCTACTTCTTGTATCTTGCGATACGTATTTTGAGACAAGTGATAAAAACAACCTTGTATACGGACGTGCTCACCGAGAACACACTGAGCGGCATTTATAGTAGCTTGTTCAAAATCTAAATTTATAATTTGTGGATCTGGGTAAAATTGTCGATTGTCACATTCTTTTAGAATTACGCTAAAAACTTCTTTGTAAGTACTATAATTTTTTTTTTGAAGAAAACAGTAAACTACAGTTACAAAAACATCATATTTTTTCACTCGAAAAACATATAACTGCAGGAAGTTTTCTGGACTTAATGAAAAATTACCATCACAATATCAAGTATGTGCTTCAGTTAAATATTTTAATCCTTCGTCAAGTGCAAAAATAATTATCCTGTCATCGGAATTTAACTTGTTATCATATAGCAAAAACCGTTCGTTTTTGTAAAGTGCCCATTCATCTTTAATTGTCAGTTCAGCCAAAGAATTGGGTTTCGGTGGAATACCTCGGTTTCTATAGTTTCTAAGTGTACGTTTAATACTTTCTTCAGAACTAAATGATTTTAAACAATTTTGAGGAAGTTCACTTACTACAGCTGAAAATACTTGGCATGGTTTATTTGTTGTTATTTTCATTCGATTATTCATGTCTTCTTTAGCTTTCTCAACTGTCGCTAAATTATGATCACCAGCATGTGAATGATCCTTGATTAACCGAGGGTTAGTGATACCTACAGTAATTTTTTTTTTTTATAATTATTTTTAATTTATTATTATTTACTTATTGTAATTTACCTTTTGAAGTGATAAAATACCCGGACACTTTTTAGATGATCTTTGAGAGCATTTCCAGCGGATGCTTATTGACAGATTATGATTAACTGTGTAAGCAAAACCATTACAAATAATTTTTTTACTCGATTTCAAAATTACTACTTCTTCCATTTCGATGTGAATAACTACGAGAGTGGACAACGACTAGATTTCTTATGCGTTATCGTAACATCAATATTGTATACGTTGGGTATTTCATATTTTATCTTATAATACAGATTAATTGTGCTATCTTTATTGCCTTTTAATGTACACGATTTTTCTATCATATATTCTAGTTTATTTTTTCTATCTACCTTACCTTAATACCTTCTATTTCTGTAGATTGTATAACGACGTGAAATTGTAATTCTTTATAGTTTTAAATTACATTAGATCATACCAATCATATATATTATTAATTTTGAATTAATTAAATAAGTTTAAATATTTTTTATCAAACCGGACTTTTTTTCCGTATAATAATTTTCTTGTCCGACTTTTTTTCCGAAAAAAATTAAATCGGACTTTTTTTCCGTGTACTTTTTTTCCCCGGACTTTTTTTCCGGGATTCGTTGTACACACACACACAGTATAAAGCATGAATCGAAGCCAGTAGTAACCGACAGAAATATGTAATTTTTAAAAAATCAATTTATTTATACATTTTAGCCAAAAATTTCTATTTCCTACAAGTTTTTTTTTTTACGAAATTTGAGTCTTATAATATATAATATTATGTTGTACTAATAAAAAACGTTGTTCGATTGAAACGGATTTCTCACACGCAGTAGAGCATAAAATCTCACCGTCGCTTTGAAAATGCTCGCCGGGAAATTCTTGTGCATACTCGTTAGCTTTTCTAGTTTTTGATGCTCGTACTTTTGGCAAGGTTTAAACATGAACACAGTCATCTCAAAAAAAAAATACTCGTATAGTATAGGTATGTACTATGTATATTATATTTAGGTCAGACAATATATATTATAAATTATAATCATCATTAGTTATACTATATTACCACGGGTATAATATTCTAAATAACACTACAATTATATGATAATAATATATTCATGAAGGTACATCATAATAATAAATAGTCTACCTACTTCTCTACGACGGTTGGGTTAATATATGATACTACATTATGAATAGGTAAGTAATATAATATTGACAAAATACAACACATTCGAAAAAAAATATGAATACATTTTAATTATAATAATCATAATTGGTTGATGATTAAATTAAACTTAATGGACGATGGCACAACATATGATCTACATATTTTGAGAATACAATATAATATATATCATATACGAGACCTACCTCCACGTATACCCATGTTATACGCTTCTACTAAAAAACACTATAAATAACTAGGTAGGTACGACTATACAATATATTATATAACTACGGTCTATGACTACGGATATCATGGCTATTACATTTTGTTAAGACTAAAACTATACGTCTGTTTGTGGTTGCGTATTTTAATTTGTAGTCATATGAATAATAAAGCGAATCAAAACGAGAACAAATACGTTTGAAAGAGTCCTCTTTTTGTTACGTTTCGAATGGGATTAGTGAATACGATAAATATGTCTATAAATAATAAATATTAATGATAATAATAATAATTATGATAGGTTAATGGGTAAATGTAATAATATTTCGAATAAAATGTAATAATACTATCTAGGCAGCGACTTTATCGTTTGCAAAGACGCCTCCATGGTGAATTTCGAATATGTCCATATACAGTGTATCACGTATAGGTATAATAATAACGCTATTGTTATGATGTAATTCAAATAATGTCACGTGAATAATAATAATAAATAGGCAGTCGTCGGATCCGAGATCTGGACTTGCAGACGTCATTTTTTATCGTTATTGTTTTGTGAAATTATATTATAGTCTTGCTTCTAGGAGGGTAGTCGATTTTTGAACGGTATTTGCGAGCCTGTCGAATAAGACACAGGGCGTGTGAGTCGACGAGGAGATTTCATTGCACAGAACTTCAAGAACAAGCGTTGCTTTAAGTGTGAGGAGGGGCGCAGGAGGATTCATTCCCCCTACCTCTGACGGCTGTTAAAAACGTTCTCTTTAAAAATTAGGATTTTATACATTAGAAATTATTCGTTAAATGATATACGGAACGCTTAAACCTATATGGCGACATTAGTCCCCCCTGGAATTTTTCCCCCCTTTAAGTAGTTGGAAGAAGACTACAAGAGACATGTACATATTATAAAATATGAGTCCCAATGGACTAAATATTTACAATATTGGGAACTATGGTGAAATGGCGAGTAGGTGTGTTAGTGTAACAGAGCGGGGAAAGCTATGGTGGAATGGACGAAAAAAAAAACGCGTGTGTGAAAAAAATTAAAGTGACGACGGCGGGAAATTGTGTTCGGACACGTAAACATACGCTAAAACACACGTAGGTACACTTAAAATTATATAATAATAATAAACAAACGAAATTCATTCGGGAGACGATTATTCAACGATCTTTGCGCGGGGCAGAGGGTATTGAAATCACCGGGCGATTAATTAAAACTATAATTTATAATTTTTATATTTCACCAAATTGTTTATAGTAATATTTTGCCATTATTTTATCAATAAACTTAAAAACCATGATTGTGATTTTTAGATAAAAATACATTTTTGACGTTTTTTTCCGTGACGTTTTTTACCTGCCGTTTTTTTCCGTGTCGTAATTTTCCGCGATTCAATTTTTCGGGTAACTAATTAATACACCGTGGTAAACTTGGATAAATATACGGACCGAATTTGCTACTTTTTTTACAACCACCGCCCCGCACCACCAACCACCCAACGTCGACATAAATTGCCAGGGACGAAAATAGCACGAAACCGGACCGCCGCCGCCGCTGTTCTCTAATCGCAGGTGTAGACCGGACAACGCACACACGCGCAACCGCGACATCACACTGCGAGGACCGGTTATTGTGAGCACTCGACACGCACAACGATAACAACAATAATAACCCACTGACCTACATTCATACCTTAAATAAACTGCGATAAACGGACAACACCGTCCTACCGACAACAGTCACATTTTATATTCTCCCTTAAACATCACCGGAAAAACAACCGGACGGCATGTCGGGAAAATATATGAATGAATTGACCTGTGCGGAGTTACGTTATGAGTGCAGGCAGCGAGAGTTATCGGACGCAGGGCCGAAAGATACCCTGGAAATCCGATTAACCCAGCATTTCGCGGACCTGAACATACGGGCCAACGAAATCAGGTTCCAACCTATGGTAGACCATAGACCGACCGGAAATGACTCGGACGCAGATCACACGCCCGACGCCGGACAAATCGGAAACATACAGGTCGAACACACACTCCACCAACACCCGTTAGACACACCCAACCCACAACTCGCACCCAACCAACAACAGGTGACGGACACGATCCAAACAGCCCGTGGTATACTACAGGAGGTACGGCAAGCGGCGGAAAACTCGACGCTTGAGCACAGTCTGGAATCGCGACTGGCCATGCTCGAGAGCTGCATGGTACGTTTTGGCGACGACCAACGTCGCATTGCAGAGACAATGCGACGCCTAGAGATGGGCATGGCGCGCCAAACGTCGGAACATCAAACCGACGTACCACAACCGACCACCCCTCGCAGCGCAATGTCATCGGGTCAACACCGGACATCACCGGAAGTATTGATGACCAATAACACGCGTCCATACCCACACACGCGCACACCGAATAACACGGACAACGGAACGAGTTGCCCCGCGGCCCGCGAACCGTTCAGTGCGTTTCGAGGACACACACAACCTATACCATGCCCCCTCCTCCACACACACCTATGCCGCGCAACAATCGACGCTTATACCGTACGACGAGGTATGCGCAGCGAGATATTCGCTGCCGGAGTTCCACGGAACAACACCCGAGGACCCGGTACGGTTCGTACACAAAGCGGAATCGATACTGTATCAAACGCGCATAGATAGGTCAGCCTGGACAAACATAATCGCGCAGCAGCTGAAGGATGCAGCCAGTACGTGGTGGAACACCATCAGACTACTGGACCTCACCTGGGATGAATTCCGCGTCGAGTTTTTAGAAAAATTCGACAGCGTGGAAATACAGTCACGGCTGCGGGCCGATATAGTATCCGTCCGACAGACACCTACGCAGTCGTTAACGGAGTTCGTGATACAAAAGCAACAACTAGCACGCCGCGCGAACACCGGACTATCTGAAACACAGTTAATCGGGACGATAGCCGGACTAACGCGCAACGAATACCGAACGCACATACGACTGCAAAGACCAGTGACGTTCGGAGCCTCCGACGGATAGCTGGAGTCCTGGAATACACACCGGACGAAACACCACCCCCACCATAATCAAGACCGGACTACAAAAAACCTGGTCCGACACACACACACACACACACCGCCCGCCCGCACGACAACGAACACACGACGTCGCGGCTGAAAACCCGCGACCGCCCAACCCGTGCAGATACTGCGGGGGACCGCACTGGAATAGTGGCTGTCCCGAGCACTCACGGACGTCGGGAAACGGCAAATGAGACGGCGGACACCTGTGTGACACACACACACACACAGCCACACCACCACACCACCACACGCAATTATCGGCATTACTGACGGGGATATAACTATCAAACGCGCGTCGATAAACTCGGCGTCATCAGATATATCACCCTCCCATATTACAAAAATTTTGTTAAGTAGTAGGTCATCATCACCACACACAACGACCACTACCACGAAATTAACACGTGCACACACTAATAGCACAGAGGTAACCGAAACGGATGCTCTGGTAATGGCGGTGCAAACCGCCTCCCAGAACACCGATAGCGCGGTTAGGAACCAGTTACCCAGCTATACAACACAACCTACGTCGAGTAACGGAAAACGAACATGCCCCGACAAAATTCCAACCCCCGCGGTCGAACTCGAATTTAGGTCAGGCTTCGTAACAGCCCTACTCGACTCACAAGCACATAAATCATATGTAAGCCCGAACATTGCACACAAATTTGGCACACCCCAACGCGGACAACCAACACAAGTACGAATGGCGGACGGACACACCACAATGACAAGTGGTAACTCCACATTCGTAGCCAAAATCGGAGACCTCACGGTCACCTTCAACGCAGCCATTCTGAACAACTTATACTGCGACATGCTCCTAGGTCACGACTTTCTCGTACAAAACGAAGTCACCTGGGACTACACAACGAGCACTATTCACCTAGGCTTGGATAGGAGAACAACAGCGTGCTGGAAAGGTCGGACACCCGCACCCAGTCCAGCACTTGATGTCGAAAAATTAACAATAACCGGTGACCACCACACGCGCGCGAAAATCACCGAAGTAGTACGCAACTATCCGGACGTGTTCAACGGTAGGGTAGGACGCACCAGGTTAATAGAACACGACATCCTCCTCAAAAATCAGACTCCCATAGCACTCAAACCGTATACGCCCCCAGTACACGAGACATAGCGAGCAATATGACAACGGACGACCCAGCGCACAACACCAGAAGTACCACGGATAAAAAAAATAAACAATACATTTTTACCGACGGACTTTTGCGAATAAAGTTGGGCGAAAACACACCCGAGTCATACCACACAATAAGACGCAGAACGTGATCTGGACATACCACGATCACGTACTCGCGAACCACCCGGGCTGGAAAGAAACGTACAGGGCGGTAAAACAATGATTTTTTTGGAAAGGGCAAAAAAACGACATCCGACTGTACGTCAAGTCGTGTCACATATGCGCATGTACCAAACCACTAAACACACGCGCAGACGACCCCGCGACCACCTGAATACCCCGACACCCCTGGGAGGTGATCAGCATAGACCTCATGGGCCCCTACCCGCGCACGAGTAGGGGAAAACAATATATACTGGTCGCCACGGATTTTTTTAGTAGATGGACCGAGGCATACCCCCTCGGAACAGCCACTACAAAAACAATAACCGAAACGCTCGAACGAGAATTCTTTTCACGTTTCAGATACCCCCGTGTGTGCTTAAGCGACAACGGCCCACAGTTCGCAGCAAACGATATGCGTAAAGCGATCGAACAGTGGGGAGCCGAGGGCTGGACAACACCGGTATATCACCCGAGGGCCAACCCAGTCGAACGCCGTAACCAGGAATTGAAAAAAGGTCTACGCGCGCTACTCGTCGGCGGAAACCATAACACCCCCATACTTTTTTCGATCAGGAACAGGCGCAACGACCGGACAGGATACTCACCATCGGTACTCGTCCTCGGGAGAGAGGGCAAAAGGCCGGGGGACTGGATACTGTCTCGGACAGCGGTCAGCCCGATCGAACAAATAAATATGGACAGGGTGAGTCGCGAAAACAACATACTGACCGCACCACCTGTAACAGGTGGACCGACGGACACGCAGTACAAAACAGGTGACACTGTGTACTATAAGGCACACCACCTGTCGAACGCGCACAAAAAATTTCACGCCGGCTTCGCACCGAAATGGTGGGGACCGGTAAAGCTGCAAAAGCGCGTAGGCAAAGGCGTGTTTATCACAGACCAGCAACCAGCACGCAAACTTCACGTGTCATGCCTCAAGCGAGCAAACACCGCAGCACCCCAAAACCACCCCCCCTCCCTCCCCAATAACCCACAATAGCATTCAGTATACGTCATTTCAGTCGGAGCACCCACAACGCAAAATGGAGCCACCCAGGACCACCACGACACTTCAGCAAACAGCACAGCTGATCGGCCGCAGCCAGCAACTGCTGAGGGCGGCCAGCAGGGAGGAGGCGACCCACGCCAACACGGCGGCACGGGTACGCCACATGCCAACGGCACAGCTGCGGCGGGACCCGGTGCTGTGGGCCGCATACATGCGGGGGTGGGAAGACCGCACCTCCGTGTTTCGGAGGGCGACCAGCGCCAACCCCACAACGGCACAGAGGCCCAACAGGTCCCGCAGCCCCACACGGCCACTAATGCGGACACCGGTACCTGCACCACCGGCGAACACAACCGCCCGACCACAGCCAACAACACGAGGACCAGAGCAGCTGACCTCCCACCAGCGCCGGAACCGGCAGCGGATGAGGGACCACCGCGCCAAAATGCAGGCACAACAACACCGCCTGGAAATGCCGGCACCCCCCCAGGCCACCACCCCAGAGCCAGCACCGGTCCAACAACAGCCGGAGACTGCGAGAGCGCCCCTGACCGCAGCCACGGCACCGGAGGTAGTAGTACCAGCCGGAACAACCGGAGCCGCGGACCAGCAGACCACCACGCCGCCCGGTGATATGGAAATATCACCGGAAGAGGAGGGGAGGCTGTTGGCAGAGGCGTACGCAGACCTACCGGGTCAGGATGACATGGAGGTCAGCCTGGCGTATTTCAGCCCCCCCACATCACCCCAACACGACTAGACACCAACCGGGCCACGTCCGCTGAAGTCAGCCGGAACACGTGCCCGCGGACAGGTGTCTACCACTGCCACCCCCACTCACAACCCACAACCACACCGGCAACGGCCGGAACACCGACGACGTTGGCGGCTTGGGGGGGGAGTATGACGCGGTCTCGCGTAATGAGCTGTTTGAATTCAAACAACCTTTACGCGGAAGCCGCGTTATGACTTCTCAAACAAGCCGCCAATCGGCGACGGACGACACCGGCGCGCGACAACCGCGCCTGGAACGGTCGACCGGCCGTTGACAAAAACCGGATCACGATGACTACGTGATCGACTCGTGACGAGAGCACACCCGCCGGCCGATACACTTTTTTTTTGGTTGACTGTTTTGGTTTCCGTTTTCGTTCTAATAACGTTTTTCGTGTTCTCCGCTTATTGGACATTTTATAACCGTTATAATAAATTAATTTACATAAACTGAAAGATTGTTATTCGTTCTTTAATTGTCTAACATAGTTTTTGTGTTTCCCATCATCCAACCACCTTACCCACTACAAAGCGACGCCACTGCAGGTACGCGTCAATGTCTAATGGATATTGAATGTTCTGATATGACTAATTTGGAATTTATTATATAGGTCAATTTTTTTTTTAAATATTTATGTTCATAAACCTAGACTGACATACCGCCTCTGCTCAGAATCGTTTTTCTTATACAATGATATATCATTGGATTCAAATGTAATACCATCCATTATACAGTGACCTACTTGTAATCTACTGTACAGCAGAGCGACATCCACTTACCCGCCCTTTTTATTTAATGAAATCCATTTTTATTGAAATTTTTGTTTTCAGCAGCACCAGAAATAAGTTTAACAACACCAATTGAAAATCAGTCTTATAATAATATTGAAAGTTAAATGTTAAAAAAGTTGTTTGAGAATTCAATTTCTATATTAGCTTATATAAAAAGGGCTGATAACAAGATTGATTCTATTATTCAAATGAATAATAATTTTCAAACCAATTATACGGCTGTAAATAATGATTTAGAGAATATGTTTCCTTTAAAAACTGTTGAAGCAGTTGAAGACATTGAATGCAAATTGAGTACTGATGAAAACTTATTGGTCCAAATGGTACTTACAAATTATAATATTGTTTATATTCTATTACATAAATGCTTATAAGGTTGAAGATATAATTTTTATTTATATATTGATCTTTTTTGTAGAAACAATTCATACATAAAGTAGGTGGAACAGGACTTAAGAACTATGTGAAAAGAGTTCTACATAGATTTTTTTCTAATGAATTATCGACAAAATACTCTTGGACTGGTTTTAGGAAAAACCTTGCACTCAAAAATTTAAAACTCATCATTATCATGAAAGGTATTTTTTGTAACATGTTTATTTTGATTATTAGTATTATTACTAGCTATTATTCATCATTTTGTATTATATTTAGATATTATTCTTAATTCTTTTCCTGAATCTGAAGCCAGTTTTGAAGGCCACGTGAAGGATTAGTTTCGTCATGGATCTCAACGCTATTCAAGAGAACAGCAAAAAGAAATTTTATAACAACTCATTATCTTTATCTTTAATTTACAACTTTTTACTAATATAAAATATTATTCTTTTTCATACAAATAATTAAATGAGACAATAATTAGTATAAGAAAATTTCATAATTTATTATAACTTTTTTACTTTTATAAAATGTTTTTTTTCTGACATAATTAAATGAGGAAATTTTAATTAAATTAATTTTTATGTGTACTTATTTAAATACTTTAAATGAAATATTTTAAATGATCATTATTTTGAATAGTAGATACATAGTTTAGGTTGGCTTAGGGGGGAGGAAGATATGTCCCTATAGTTCTTTTAATATGGAAATTTAATTATTGATAAGAAAATAAAAATTGAGTAAATATTAAAAAAATGGCACTGTTAAACTACAATAATTTGTATATCCGTCAATTCCTTAAAAGATTTTTAACTTGATTATTCAATATTAAATGTGTTTTATAATGGCTGAACGTCAAGAATAAAATAGTTGCAATAATTATCAAAAATAAAACAAAAAATGGTATATTAATAAGTACTCACTATATATAATTATTAATAAATACAGAATTAATTTGAAATGTGTTTGATAAAGATATTATTATAAAAAAACGAATTGACAATTATATGGTTAAGATGATTTAGGTAGATACCTACTGTATTATAAAATGTTAAATGGCCTAACGATAATAATAATTAGTATTAAGTATTTACAGCTACAAAATTAAATATGTTATAAATGTACCTACAATGGTTACATTATGTATATTATCTTGTACATTATTACAAAACAAAAGATTTGTATTTTTAGGTATTTAATTTCAAAAATACAACTATTATAATGTTATGTTATTTAAAATTTTTTTATTAAATATTCTTTTTTTATTTTGTTTTATTCTGTTATTTTTCTAATATAAAATATAATTTGATCATTATATAGTTCAGAAAAAGAAAATCCACCCAGTCAACAACAAAAAGGCATTTTTCTCGGTTAATTCAAAATGAAATATCCGAACAACTGTCATCTATTAATCATAGTACAAATGATGTTGGAGAACCTGAAACAAATATGCCTCTTAACATTTTAGACGATTCTTCAAGTATAAATTTAACAACAACATCAAACTCATCAATTCATCTGTTCAATAATTATTCAAATATATGTAGTACTAGTAATAGCAATAATAATAATATTAACTACTTTCCAAATAATGATAATGCTGTTAATAATCCTTCTTTAAAACAAAAGCTACAAAAATGGATTAGTGACTTTCATGTTTCACATAATTGTATAAATTCACTTTTGTCATTTTTAAGATCGGAAGGTTTAAACTTGCCAAAAGATGCAAGAACATTATTAAAAACACCAAAAGCTTGTGATCATAGTATTATAAACATTCACCCTGGATCATACATACACCTTGGTGTGGAATTTATGTTAACTAAAATTTTAGCTTTGAATATTGAACATATTGAACAAAATACTTCTATACAACTTGGTTTGAATGTTGATGGCTTCCCTCTTACATCAAGCTCAAAATCTACTTTCTGGCCAATTCTTATATCTTTTGTAAATATTCCCCAATTATCAAATATTGTATTACCAGTAGGACTTTACCATGGGAAATATAAAAAACCTACATCGAGTCATGAGTATTTGAATCCATTCATTTGTGAAATTAAAAAAATATTATCTGATGGATTATGTATAAATAATAAGATATTAAGTTTTGAAATAACTCAAGTTGTGTGTGATGCACCAGCTAAATCTTTTATATTAAATGTAAAGGGACACAATGCTTACCATGGGTGCAATTCTTGTACTGTTGAAGGAACATATATAGATAATAAACGAATGGCTTATTTAGATTTAAATGCACCTTTGAGGACAAACCAGTCTTTTCGTGAAAAACAGGATGAGTTCTATCACAAAGATTCAAGTCCCTTTGAAGAATTCTCATTTGATATCATATCAACTGTTGTTCTTGAATACATGCACAACATTTGTTTGGGTGTAATGAAAAAGCTAATAGTATTTTGGGTGAAAGGTAAAAAGCCTGTTCGTCTAGTTAATCCGAATGCAGTTTCTGAAGAGTTAATTAATCTTAAATGTTATTTACCATCAGAGTTCAATTGATTACCAAGACATGGAAGGCTGTTGAATTTCGTACTTTCCTACTTGGCCCTATCGTTTTAAAAGGACGGATGAAAAAATCCCTATTTAAACATTTTATGCTGTTAAATTGTGCTATAAGACTTCTTATTACTTCTGAGACGTGTTATATCTATAATAACTTAACCAAAGATTTGCTAAAAAGATTTGTTTTTGAATATTCTCCTCATTATGTTGAAGGATTTGTTGGGTATAATGTTCATGGTTTGATACATGTGTCTGATTTTGTTTTAAAACATGGCAACTTAGATTTATTTAGTGCTTTTAAATATGAAAATTATTTACAGTTTTTAAAAAAGAGTTGTAAAAATTACAGATTTCCTCTTGAAGATGCATACAACCGTATAATGGAGAAATTGGATATTCAAACTCAAACTATTACTTTAACCTATCCTATTCTTAAAAAAGAATTGAGGTTTGAAACTAATTTAAATAATCATCTAACAGAAACTTTATTTGAACAAGTTATATAAAAACAATTTACGATTAGTTCAATAAATATCAGAGATAAATATTTTATGTTGCAAAACCATGATATAGTTGAAAACACCAAAATAATTAAATATTTTAATGGTCAGCTTAAATTAGAGGCAACTAAATTTAAATATTCACCTATGTTTGATAATCCAATAACTTCAGACATCACTAAAATATTTTATATTGAAGATATTATTCCAAAAGCACCAACTTTGATTGATTTAAACAGTGTACAATATAAATGTTTTGTAACACCAGTAGATATTCATAAATATATTGCCATAGTATTGCTTCATTCATTATAATGTTTTTAATGTTTTTTATTATTAATTATTTGTATTACTTATTATTATAATTTATTTATATTACTTGTTTCGAATTATAAAAATTTAAAAATTGTATAAATATAGGTAGGTATCTATGTTTAATCATTTGTAGAAGTTTTCCTTAACGTTATTATTTATAACTATTTTATATTTACAAATAAAAAACTAAAAAGGAATTGCTTATTTCATGTGGTATAACTTATTTTGCTTAGGTATTTCTGTCAAAAACTTAAATTTTCAATTAGTTAAAGGAATAAGTATGGACAGCAAAAATGAAACCTCGAATAGAGGTCCGTTACATTAGCACCACCAAATTTGAAATTCCAAAAAAAAATTATACCAACGATTGTTATTCCATTTGTACACATTTGTAATCCTAATATAAACATTTGTACACCACCCCTAATACCCAAAAAAACGAAATTTCCGTGGTGGTGCTAATGTAACGTTACACCAGCACCACACTTTTTGTACAATCGAATTATCAGCCTCAAACTGGTACCAACGATTGTTATTCCATTTGTACACATTTGTAATCCTAATATAAACATTTGTACACCACCCCAAATACCCAAAAAAACGAAATTTCCGTGGTGGTGCTAATGTAACGTTACACCAGCACCACACTTTTTGTACAATCGAATTATCAGCCTCAAACTGGTACCAACGATTGTTATTCCATTTGTTCACATGGTTGTCCATATTATGAAATTTAACCTTCAATTAACAATAAGTGATTTATTAACATACGCTTTTATTTAACATTTAAAATTATTCAAAATAAAATATAATCAAAATCCAACATTTAATACATTAATTAAACCTCAACATTTCTTGTTTGTTGGTTTCTTTTTAACTATTGTTTACAAATTTGAAAATAAATTTATTTAAAAATACTTTTGTACCTAAATTATTATAAAGTATATATTAAAAAGTCTACATCTGTTTTCATTGATGTTTTTGTTGGATTGACTTTGAGCTTCATATCATCGTAAGTTTCCCATCGACCATTTGCCCTTAGTGCACTAGCCGTGTAATGCCCAGTAGTGGAACGAAGACCACTTCTTTCTCCACCGAAAAAATTGATTACTCCTCTAAGATGGTATAATTTATCATTTACCATTAATATCTTTTCAATATTTTCAAGTTTTATCATATTTGAACGAGCATAATTTTGTTTTATCATGTCCATTTGCACATCCTCAATGTTTCCGGTACTAGTCGATGCTTCTAATTCTAAAAAAAAAAAAAAATTATAATAATTAATTTTATTTTATAGTTTTATAATAAATAATATTATTTACCTAACGGTACATAATTTATTTCAATTAGTATGTGCGTAGTTGGGCTCGACTTTGAATGCCTCAAACTTCCACAGTATTCGCATTCTTTTTCTGTTTCTATAATATAATCGTCTAGTTCATTTTGAATTGAGTACTCTTCGTTGTATTTATTGACTGAAATCTTTGTTGATTTATATTCATATCGACGGTTAGAGCAAACATTATTAGTACATTCACTTGTCGTTAGAACTGATGGCATGTCTGCCATTATTTTGTCAACTACATATGCCACAGTGGTCGTTATATTAATTGTTTTCAGGCCACCAATTAAACATTCAACTTTATCTGCAAAAAACTGTAACAATAATAGTAAACGGTCATGATATATTGTTTTATTATCACTTTCAGAGGACATTTTCTTAATAATTGTAGCAGTCAAGTTGGTCGTTGGTACACTTTGAATGTAATTTCTGAACTGTATACTGTCAGCAGCTGACGATGCTAAAATTGATAAAATAGAGTCCACAGAGCATGTGTTATTTAAAATCATTTTTCCAACATTTGGTACAGAAACGGGTCGCATCATACTATTTCCATTTTTTAAAAAAAATACTGGTTTTATATACGCTTTTTTGTTAAAATCAATCAACTCAAAACCTGGTTGTGGATTTATGTATGAATGTGCTGGTCTTTGTTTTTTTGTTGCTTGTCCTTTTTTATTCCATCCTTCGCATGCAACCTTTTCAGCATTCATTGATTTTTGTTTATCGCAATCGAAACATATTCTTTTTTGTCCACATCCTTCTTTAGTTCCTGGTATCGAATACGAACATCCTAATAACATGTGGACTGACTTTTTACAGCATATACATTTATGCAGTCCTGTTGGGTAGTCCTCATTGATGCAAGCGTCACAGTGTACTTGATTCGAAATAGTTGTATTGTTTTTGGCTCTCTCGACAATTTCAATGATTTCATCATTGACTTTTCTGAGTGTATATTTTTTACTCAGTTTATCCTCTGCACTCGGTGTATTATCTTCTCTTGTGTCAACTTCTTCACTTGATTTATCTTCGTCAGTTTGATCATCTTTTTCGTATTTTTCATCTTCAAATAACAATCTACCATTAGTTTCTTCCAACTCATCAATAAATGTTTCACATTCGTTAGTTTTATGTGTAGGTTTAAATTCCAATGAAGGTCTTATTTCAGATTCTATATTCTCTGCTTGAACTAATAAGTGATCACCTCTATAGTATGATATAAGTTTCTCCAAAAACGTGTCGATCCTTAAAGGCATTTTTTCATTTTTGAAAACACGGTTTTTTATATGATTGAAATTACATTCAATTCTACTGCTTGACGCAGTTTCCGAGCCGAATCCAAAATTTTTCCGCATTATACCCGACCAGCATGGAAATAATTTCATAACCTTTACAATACATGGCTCTAGATTTGGTAAGTACTGTGCATTATCTACGACACCAATTACGTTTTCCACTTTTTCTTTTGCTTTATCAGCTATTTGTTGGGCCCAATGTTTAAAATTTGATATAGGTGTATAAAAATCATTGTCATCTAAATGTATGTCATTGTCATTTTCAGTCATTTCGAGCTCTGTATTTGATTGTTCTAATATTTCTAATTGATTTTTGTTGCATGATATTAATTTGGCCAAATAACTTTTCTTTTCAGCACATGGTGTTTTTATAACCTCATTAGATTCAGTATGGTCTGTGTCAGATGGCAAAACTTCTCCATCATATTTGCTGAGAATAATTATAAAAATTGCTTCCAATATTTTTTCTGCCTCATCAATTGATGTGCAAAGAACAAGAAGACCCATCCCCCGGGTAATTAATTCTTTAGTACAATTAAATCTGGAACTTTTAACTTCTTTCCACAGCGAAACTAAGTGTATGAAATGGTTAACGTCATTTCTCAGATAGCAGTTTGGCAAATCTACATTTTTTTTTAAAACAACCACTGTATAACAAACTTCCAGATACTTTTCTAGAGTTTGGTATTCTGTAAAAGCTTGTACTAATGCAGACATAAGAGCAAGGGACTGGTCACATATAACTACTTTCGGAGCCACAACGCCACACCTCATCCATCTTTTCATTCAACCATGTGCTTATAGATAGCGTGTCATGCTGTTCAGATAACATTGACATAACTGTAAAATTACTATTGTCAATATTCATGACTCCTTCATAAAGAAAAATTGGGCCACTACGTTTATTTATACCTCTGATGATTTTTCGAACACAACCACCGGTGGCGTCAAAAGATATTGTAGGTATTTGTTCCCTTTTACAATAATCTCGATAAATTTTTAACTGTAAATTGCTCCAAAAATGAACAAAAAATTTATCAGAGCCAATGTCATGAATAGTATTTTCATACTGTGTAAGATACTTCATTTTATTTAATGCTATTAAAGGGTCAGAGTGAATTTGAGTAACAGCTAATGCTCTGTGTTTTGCTACTCTTAATGTCCCTATGTTGGGTATTTGAGCAGGAAGAGCATCACCTGGAAATTTAAAATGTATAACTCATTTAATAATATAAGTGTCTAACCTATAAGTATGTAAAAACGAATATATTGAAAAAAATTAGGAGTCATCTAGTAGGAGTTAGTCATCTGACTATTTTTAACATGAACTTTACAACTACATACTTTAACAGCTATGAAAATTTTGACCCCCGACACAAAAAATTTAAATTTAATATTCATAAAAAAGTTCTATATTAAAAAAAAAAATCATGTTTGAAAAAATTATATTTAAAAACAAAAACCTACATTTAATAAAAAAATTAATTTGAATAAAAATGTAAATTGAATAAAAAATAAATTTTAATAAAAATTTAACTTGATTTTCCAATGATGCGTGTTTTTTTTTATTTTTTTTTGTGTCTGTCATCACCTTTTAAGACAGTAAAAGTGCTTGGATTTTCTTAAATAGTATCTTTTCTGATAGGAATGTGAATCTAGTTGGTACTTTGTATTTTCCAGTAGTTTTCAAAAGCGCCGTGAAAAACAAAAGAAAAATTAAGGAAAAACGGGAATTTTTACACAAAATCTGTTTTCAAAAAAATCGATTTTGGTTTTTTTGTGTAACTCTTAAACAAATGACCGTATGTACATGAAATTTTGACTGAATGTTTATATTAGCTTTGTTAGCTAAGTTTTTCCACCTTTATTAAAAAAAAAAATTCTAGAAGAAAGTCAAATTAAATTTTTATGAGCGTTTGAATTTCATATTTTTACAACATTTGATATTCGCTCGATTTGTCATGTAACGATTTTCTTATTTTGTAGTAATTAAAAAATGAATGACTGTAGATACTTGAAAATTTTACTGAATGTTTATATTAGCCTTTTCTATACACCATTCAGTTTTTAAAATAAATTGACTCTTTTTGAGCTGTTTACGGACATTGTCAGTTTTCAATATTTTTAGTTATTTTTTTCTATAAATACCAATAAAATTTTATTTGTTGGGCGAAAAAGCTTGAAAATTTAATACAAGACTCCTGATATATTGTTATAATAGCAATTGTAAAATATTAAGAATACATATGCACACATTTTTTTTATAAGCATTTGAAGTTCAAATGTTGACAACATTTATCAAAATATCAAAAATTATCAATCACCTAACCGTACATCAGGGAGTTTCCTATACTAGTATAGTATTTTGATTGGTAGGAAGTATACAATGTACTTAATGTATAATTGAAATAAAGTTTTAAATTTTTTTTTTTTAACTAATAAGTTTAAAATAAATACATAATTAATAATAATACTATTAAACAAATAAGTACCTAATAGTTTTTTTTTTATATATTTGAATTTTTAAATGTACAATATTGTATAATAAATATTAGTTATTATTATTTATATATGAATTTCAATCTATTTATAATTTGCCATTTCTGTTTAATTAATTTCTTTACAGTCTTTACAGTCTTATAGTTCTGTTTTGAACTTAATTTTTGATGTGTCAATTTTCAATTTTGGGAAGTGGGAACCAATTCACATTCAGTCGATTTTATTTGTACTTGAAAAAAAGTTAACTAAAAACCTTAAAGTAAACAATAATCATAATGCGGACTCTTACTATAATTATTTCTGAAAAATCCATTTATAAACTATTTTATAATTCGAAATAAAGGTATTATAGGCAGGATTCACCAATCATTCCATCCCCATTTTTTTCTTTAGTAATGAATTTATTCAAATTTTGATTTTTGTAGCTTAATAATATACTATTATTACTTAAATGTTATACTTTGTGCTTACCTAACACCCGAGGCTGGAATTGAGTCTATGGATCCTTTAAATATCGAACCACAGTCTGAACAACGACCAACTAGACTTAAATACACAATACCATATGATGTTACATTTGCCTTTTTAAATGTTAAACTGCAAGGAAGTCGAGTGTGTAAAAAAAAATGATCCTGCACAACGTTGCTCCATTCGTATGGCGTCATAATTTTATACGTTTTTGGACCTCGTTTTTCCTGGTATAGTTTTTCTCGTGGTTGAATTACTTCCCACTCTTCGACAGAAAAAGTAATATCAAATTTCAAGTTTTCTTTTTCTGAACAACTTACACTTTCATCACTTTCGTCACTTGAAATTTCATTGTCATTAAAATAAGACATTTTTGTTTCTGAAATATTGCAAAACATAGTTATTTCGCATATTTACAAATTTAAACTAAAATAGACATTTTTTTATAAAATGTGTATTTTTTTAACATACTAGATTCATCATTTTGTCGATTTTCACTGCAAGGTTTTGTTAATGGCACCAGACCTAATGTTTGTAACAGCTTCCCATTATTCCGAGCAACATGCATACGTACGGACGCTGGAGTAACTTTGTCTACTAAATCTAAACTAACATTAGATGCAATTTTTTTCCAAACATCCGAATGTATGCCAACTATTTCTAAACCAATAAAAATGTATGTTCGCGTTTATTACAATATGTTCACCTTGTAATATAATAATTATAATCACATAGAAATAAGAATCATCTTCAAAAATATGAAGTTCTTCATTTAATATCTACATAAATTACTTTTAAGAAAAAACTTTATATAATAATATACATGAGAAATTTCAAGTACCCACGAATAATATTTTAAACTACAATAAAATAAGTTTCATTAATTGCAAAAGAGTGTACTTACTTTGGCTATTTTTGTCAATGATTTCATTCTTGTATTTTATAATCTCTTTATCAATTATCGAACCTGCTACCTTTGGTTTTCTCCCCATCTTGATCTAAGTTCGAGAGTATTTAGGAAAATATATTTTTAATTTAAATTAAATTAATTTAATTTTGTAATAATAATTCACATTAATATCGGTGTTGGATTTTACAATGTTCCACAAAAGTTAAGTTATGAAATATTTAAGAAAAAAAAATTATCTATATTTGATTATTTACAACGTACGGAACAATAGTTACGTTTAAATGTAAATTATTTTCACAAATTGAGTTAGGCACTCAAAAAGATTATATTGCAGGTAAAAAAAACTGTAATAGTATAATTATGTATATTATATTACATAAATAAATTTATATAATATAATAAAATAAAATGTAATAATAACATACAGGACAGGACCACATATATCTAACCCGACAATACATAATCGTATAATAAAGAATAATATCAAATATTATATGGATAAAAGTACTTTTACTTACCTTACTTGTGTTCTAAATATCCTGATGAATTAAAAGTTTTTAAAACACTATCAACGTCTTTGATTTCGTCAAACAATAAAAATGTATACACGCGACGACCTTACGATACAAGATGTGACGTGAAAATAATAAGCCTAGCCTAGAGACTCTCTCAGTCCATTCATAGATAAACTATAAGCATTTAAAATAAACATATTGGTAGCAATTATTGAACTATATTTAGCTAATAACAATTATTAATATATATATATTAAGGTCTAGCTACGTAACCAGACATTGCCCAGAGCCTAGGAGGCTAGGGTATTCCCGTTGACGTTTATAAAATCAAAATATTCCGGCATCGTAAATATCTAAATATCTGATGTGAAATGAAATAATAAAAAGCACGGATAATCCCGACAACGACCAACGCACTTGATCGCGTATCGAGCATTCGAATCAGGAAGTATGTAATTAAAATGCATCGAGATAGATAAGAATACTGGAGCACGCACTAGACATCAAAAAACGGTCAGCTGGTTAAAATGTTATCCCCATTACCATACGGCAAAAAAAATAACGATAATATAGTAAGGCATACGTATTAGCATATTTTTGTTTTTTATTTAGACTCAAGAACTGTAATTTTTGTTATTTTTTCTTTAAATTTATTAAATATTTATAAATTATAATATTATATTAATTAATATATAAATTATAATATT
This sequence comes from Nasonovia ribisnigri, assembly GCA_027563435.1. Classification (NCBI taxonomy): domain Eukaryota; kingdom Metazoa; phylum Arthropoda; class Insecta; order Hemiptera; family Aphididae; genus Nasonovia; species Nasonovia ribisnigri. Next base: position 2,501 of record JANEHU010002814.1, on the reverse strand, counting down.
ATATTAATTAATAATAATATATCAAATATGGTTATTTCATGTGCTGCATTAGGTTGTACTAATAGGCAATTTAAAGGCAACAATATACAATGTCATCGGTTGGTAATTTACTTTAAATAACATTTATACATTTCTAACATTTAATAAACAACGATTATAGATTTCCATTAAAACGTACCGATGTTTTACAAAAATATATTAAATTCTAGAATTCCTTTTTCCAAGGGTTTTAAGCCCAATCAACTCTGGTAACATAAATACAATTAAAGCAGTATTTGATCAAACAATTGAATATTTAAAAAACTAAAAATCAATGAAATACCTATAGTATCTAGTGGTAGAAAAATGTTTGCTATTGGCTTTATAATAACTATAAAAAGTACCTTGTGTGTATCGTACCAGTTACTTAATAAGTCACAAAGTCCATTGAAATTTGTCCTTACCTACAAAATTTCTCAAGACCACTTGGAGCTTTTTTTTGGTTGTGTACGAGCTAGAGGGGGCTCTAACAACAATCCTAACAGTAACTCAGTTCAGTTTAAGAATACTCTGAGACAGTTATTGTTCATAAAAAATATCACTGTTGAAAGTGGCAATTGTTCCAACTTATATTTTCCAGAAGGAGATATTATAGAATTCCGCTCAGAAAAGCGTAGCTTAATTGAACCAGCCAACACTGTGAATGAGAGTGAACTGGAAATGTATTTGTGTCAGTTGGACAGTACTAATTTAGGACATTTTGTCAAGGATATTTTAGATTACATTGGTGGATATATTGTAAGAGGTATACTTAATAAAACTGTTTGTCCGGAATGCTTTAATTTACTAATTAAAAACAATTTTGATCATGAATATGGTCATTCAAATTTTACAACATTTGTAAGTAGGGGTAAATTAATAAACATTTCTTATGCAGTTTCATTAATTATACAGCAACTAGAAAAGTCATTCCAGGTTATAATTGTAAAAGAACAAAAACTCCATAATAGATCAAAATTACTTATTATCGAAAGCGCTAGAAAAAGTATTTTATGTAAAAGTAAACATTTTTATTTCCCTAATTCTCATTCTACTAATGTAGATTTTGGATCACCTACACACGAATATGACCTCTTTACATTAATATCACAAAAATTTATAAATATTAGAATGCCACACTACGAAAAGCAATATAATATGAAAGAAGTTTTTAAAAATAAGACATCTGTCAGACAAAAACTGACAAAAATAATTCTTTTTAATAATATGTAAGTATTTAATGTAAGTTTAATAAATAAAAGTAATTATTTTTTATTTTGTTTGTTCTAATAAGCACTCCCAAGTCCCTACAATCTAAACAAAATTATAATAACATTATAATATTACTCTAAAGTATAGACGCGACGTCTAACTGCGAAATACAAGCACAGATTATATGAAATATTGAAATTTTCATATAATCTGTGGTGCAAGTAGGTGGTTCTTGCCGTACAGTGGAGGGGATAGCATCAATTGCCGGCTGTCGTGACCTGACCGTTTTTTTTACGTAGCAGATATAGGGAGTACGCGCTCCAGTATTCTTATCTATCTCGATGTTAAAATGTGAGTTTCGGAAAATCTGACTAGACACAGTAATAAGCATCTACATTCAATCAAAATATCATATCGGTTTGATAGTGTAACCAGTGCCATAAGGTTGATCAGGCAGTCAACCTGGACACTTTCGTTTATATATAAATCATTATATAATATGATGTTATAAAATTGATATTTTTACATAGCTGGGAGTTTCTTTGTGACAAAAAAAAAAAAAAATGAAAATTGGACGCGTGAACTTATCACGTCCTCCTCTATCGCATACGTAGGTACTTACCTCAATGTCTCCAACAACAAAAGTTGTTAACGTTACAACTTACATTAGCACCACCTAGGTAAATTTGGTTTTTTGGGGCATTTAGGGGGGTGTAAAAATGTTTATACTAGGATTACAAATGTGTACAAATGGAATAACAATCGTTGGTACCATTTCGGAGTCCAGAAGTCGATTGTACAAAAAGTGGGGTGCTGGCGTAACGTTACATTAGCACCACTGTGAAAATTTGTTTTTTTGAGGCATTTAGGGAGGTGTACAAATTTTTATATTATGGTTACAAATGTGTACAAATAGAATAACAATTGTTGGTAAATTTTTTTTTATGATTTTTCGATTTGGTGGTGCTAATGTAACGGACCTAGAAATAGGTATGGAGATAAGGAGGTTTTGGGAATTAATGAGTGTAGGACTGAAGAGAGGAGAGTAATTAGAGGACGGATTAGAGAGTTGAGGTTAGTTAAAAAGTTGGATAATAGGACGGGGAAATTATCTGTGGAAAAATCTTTGGTCCGGGTAGCTTCAGCGTATGATTTTGGTCTGGAATGAGGATTTGGCACCGGAACTTTGGTTGTAGAAGCCTTGAAAAGTCTTGGGTTTTTTTGAGCACTTATGAAGGTAGGGCAGCCCCTGTAGTTGGCGGTGTGATCCC
>JANEHU010002813.1:0-102348 GCA_027563435.1 Nasonovia ribisnigri | reverse complement strand
TTTCCAATAGTTTCCAAAAGCGCCGTGAAAAACAAATGAAAAATTAAGGAAAACGGGAATTTTTACGGAAAACCAATTTTCGACAAAATCAATTTTGGTTTTTGGTATAACTCTAAAAGAAAAAACCGTAGATACATGAAATTTTGACCGAATGTTTATATAAGCATTTTCTACACACCATAGCATTTTCAATATTCTGACTTATTTTAAGCTGTTAACGGACATTTTCAGTTTCCAATTTTTTTAGTTTTTTTTCTATAAATACCAAGAAAGTTTTATTTGTTGGGCCAAAAATAATGAAAATTTAATACAAGGCTCCTGATATATTGTTACAATAGCAATTTAAAAATATTAAAAATACATTGGCACACATTTTTTTTATAATCATTTAAAGTTCGAATTTTGACAAAATTCATTAAAATATTGAAAATTATCAATCATTGTAATTAAACAATTATATAATGATCAGTTTTTATAACTAAGGATTGAAAATTTAAAATAAAGATTCTAATAAATAGTACATACTGTAAACAAAAATTCTAAAAAATATATAAACACATTACACAGTTATTTTTTACAGACATTTTAAGTTCAAATTTGGACGAAATTACATTTTAAAATCAATTTTAACGAGTAACAGTATATATTATAATATTTTTCTAGCATCACTGATAATTTTAGATTAATAATTAAATAATATGAATAATATTAATTCAACTTAGCAGCTACCGTAAAATAACAATATCAATATAATTTAAAATATCCTAGACTGACATACCGTCACCGCTCAGAATCGTTTTTCGTATACAATGGTATTATATCATTGAATTCAAATTTAATACCATCCATTATACAGTGATCTACTTGTAACCTACTGTACAGCAGAGCTACATCCACTTGACCCCCTTTTTTTTTCTTAATTTTTTTCTTGCCCCTTAAAAACTATTCGCCTGCGGGCTCCAACGTTCCTCTTCCAATTTTTTTTTCTATCAATTTAAATCTTGTAGATATTTCTAAAAAAAATTTTAAACATCAACAACATATGATGCCATATTTATTTTTTTTCTAAATTTTTTTCTTGCTCCTGCAAATCTATTTTCCTGCGGGCTCCCACGTTCCCCTTCCAATTTTTTTTATAAATTTAAATCTTATAGATATAATTACATCAATTTTTAAACATCAACAACATATATGGTGCCATATTTTTTTTTTCTAAACTTTTTTCTTGCTCCTTCAAATCTATTTGCCTGCGGGCTCCCACGTTCCCCTTCAAATATTTTTTTATGAACTTAAATCTTATAGATATTTCTAATTTATTGTTTTAAACATCAACAACATATAGTGCCATATTTTTTTTTTTTAAATTTTTTTCTTGATCCTTCAAATCTATTTGCCTGCGGGCTCCCACGTTCCCTTTCAAATTTTTTTTATCAATTGAAATCTGATAAATATTTCTAAATTTTTTTCTTGCCCCTTAAAAACTATTTGCCTGTGGGCTCCAACGTTTCCCTTCCAATTTTTTTTTATGAATTTAAATTCCCTTGTCATTTCTAAACCAATTTTTTAAATATTGACAATATCTGGTATCATGTAAATTTTTTCTAAATTTTTTACGCACTGTTTAAAAAGTATTTGCCTGCGGGCTCCAACATTCCTCTTCCAATTTATTTTCACTCTTTATATTAATCTTAATGATATTTTTGTATTGATTTGGTAAATATAAACACCATTGTGCCATATTAATTTTTTTTTTCTTAATTCTTAAAAGTATTTTCCTGCGAGCTCCAAAGTTCCTCCAATATTTTTTTTATGAATTTAAATACTGTAGTTATTTTCAAATCAATTTTTTAAACATCGACAATCTGGTATCAGGTAAATTTTTTTTCTCACTCCTTATAAAGTATTTGCCTGCAGGCTCCAACGTTCCCCTACAAAAATTTTTTTAACATTTAAGCATCCTTGTGCCATATTAATTTTTTTCTAAATTTAATTATCTTACACCTTAAAAAGTATGTGATGCGGACTCTCACGTTTCTCTTTGTAACTTTTTTTATAAATATAAATCTTGTAAATATTTATAAATTAATTTTTAAATATCGACAACCTGCAGGTGCCTTATAAATTTTTTTCTAATTTGTTTTCCCACTCCTTAAAAAGTATTCGACTGCGGGCTCCAACGTTGCGCTTCAATTTTTTTGTAAATATTTTTAAATAGATTTTTAAACTTTAACAAGCTAGTACCGTATAAATTTCTAAACCATTTTTCTTGCTTATAAAAGTTATTGGCTGTGGGTTCCCATGTTCCTATTCAAATGGTTTTTTGGTTCAATTCAAATATTTATGATTTTCTTATATAGATTTGTTAAACATCAACAACATGGTGCCATATAATTTTTTTATACATTTTTTTTATTGCTCCTTATAAATCATTTGCCTGCGGGCTCCAACGTTTTTCTTTCAATTTTTTTTTTATGAATTTAAATCATGTAGATATTTTTAAATTATTTTTAAAAACATCAACAATAACCTGCTACCATATAAAATTTTTCTTCCTTTTTTTTTGTCACTCCTTAAAAAGTATTTGCTTGCGGGCTCCAACTTTCCCCTTCAAAATTTTTTTTTACTCTGTATAAATATTTATGATATTAGATTCTGAGCGGAGCGATGAATGTATTGGTCTTACAATGATGTGTGTTTTTTTTTGTTTTTTTTTTTTTTATAATTTATTTTTTATTTTTGTGTCTGTCATCACCTTTTAGGACAGAAAAAATGCTTTGATTTTGTTAAATAGTACCTTTTCTAATAGAAAAGTTAATCTAGTTGGTACTTTGGGTGGTCAAAAGTTAAAATTTCCCAGTAGTTTTCAAAAGCGATCTGAAAAATAAATGAAAAATTAAGGAAAAACTGGGAATTTTTACGGAAAACCAATTTTCGACAAAATTGATTTTGGTTTTTGGTATAACTCTAAAAGAAATTACCGTAATTACATACGTAGCGATTTTCTTATTTTGTTGCAATTCAAAAACGAATAACGGTAGATGCATGAAAATTTTGCCGAATGTTTGCATTTTCTATACACCATCTAATTTTGAATCTATTTTGAATGATTTTGAGCTTTTTACAGATCATTTCAATTTTCATTTTTTTAGTTTTTTTCTATATAAATACCAATAAATTTTTTTTTGTTGGGCCAAAAATCATGAAAATTTAATACAACGCTCCTGATATATTGTTACAATAGCAATTGAAAAATATTAAAAATACATAGACACATTTTTTTTACAAGCATTTAAAGTTCAAATTTTGGTAAAATTTTCAATTTGTATACCTAATAAGGATTGAAAATTTAAAACAAGGTTCTACGTAAGTAGGTTATTCTGTGACTAAAAAATCTCAAAAATATAAAGATACAGTTTTTTTTATAGTTATTTTATGATCAAATTTTGACGAAATTACAAACGCTATTAAAGATTTGCTCGGTTCACCCACGTCCATACCCGATCCTTACGTAGTGAAGTACCCAATTTGGTCAACGTGGGCTAGGTATAAGATTAACGTCAACACGTCTTCCGTTTTGAGTTACGCTGAAGAAATAGTCAAAAACGGATTTGACCTAGGTACGTTCGAGATCGACGACAAGTGGGAAACTTGCTACGGCAGTGTAACATTTGATAAAGAGCGATTCAGTAATATCACAGACACTGTAAATAAACTGAGTAAGTATATTATTACTGGACGGTATATTATGTGAATTTTAAATTTTTGACATCGTCAAGCTTAATTATAAATAAACTGTAACGGTGTTTTTATAACAATATTACTACCTAATTGTATTAAAGTGTAAATAAGCCAAGAACCAGTGGCGTAGCCAGGATTGTAAAATGGGGTGGAGGGATAATATAAATTAAACCAAGTTTTTTACCCTTTTCGAATATAAATAATACTTTAATTCTTTTTTTTTAATGTCAAAGGGAGGAGGGGGGTAAACAACAAAAAACCCACACTATATAGGAGGTTGGTAAAAAAATAATTAATTTAAAAATCGATCTTATTTTAAGCTTAATAACGTTATTATCTTTATTATGTAGGTAATAGTTAGGTAGGTACGATAAATATGTAAATACAATACTGTCACATTTTACTTCGGTACCTACCCGAGTGTTTAATTATACACGTCATACCTACTGATAAGAAATAAGAAGTTGCATAATCGTCTTAGAAAGTTTATTTTGCATGCAATTACAGGCGTGTTATATAGTAATATTATCATCCTTATTTAAGTGTATCTACTGATAATTTTAGATTTTGAGTGGAGCGATGAATGTATTGATTTTACAATGATGTGTTTTTATTTATTTTTGTGTTTTTTTCTATAGCTATTTTATGATCAAATTTGGACAAAATTAAATATTAAATAACTAAGAATAACGGTTTTAGTTATTTTGTTGTAATTTTATATTATCAATTCAACTTACCGGCTACAGGATTAATAATATGAAATAACAATATATATATAAAATAAAATATTCAGACTGACAAACCGTCTCAGCTCAGATTCGTTTTTGTATACAATGATATTATATCATTGAATTCAAATTTAATACCATACAGTGACCCACTCGTAATCTACTGTACAGCATAGCAACATCCACTTTCCTGCCCTTTTTTTTATATTGATTTGCTAAACATAAACAACCTGATGGTGACATATTAATTTTTTTTTCTTACTCTTTAAAAAATATTTGCCTGCGGGCTCCAACGTCCCCCTTCCAATTTTTTTTTATGAATTTAAATCCTGTAGTTATTTCTAAACCAATTTTTTAAACATCAACAACCTGCTACCATATACATTTTTTTACATTTTTTTTTCTCACTTCTTTAAAATTATTTGATGTGGAATCCCACGTTCCTCTTCGTAATATTTTTGTAAATATTTTTAAATACATTTTTAAACTTTGACATGTTAGAACCTACCATAAATTTCTAAAACTTTTTGCTCCTTAACATGTTTTTAGCTGTGGGCTTCAATGTTCCCTTTCAAAATTTTTTTTAAACACAAATTTAAATTTTGTTGATTTTTTAAACACAAACAACCTGGTTGCATATACATTTTTTTTTTAAATTTTTTTCTATATCTTTTTTTCTTACTGTTTAAAAAGTATTTGCCTGCGGGCTCTCACGTTCCCCTTCCAAATTTTTTTTATCAATTTTAATCTTGTAGATATTTCTAAATCAATTTTTTAAACATCAACAACCATGGTGCCATATACATTTTTTTCTTGTTCCTTAAAAATCCTTTGCCTGCGGGCTCCAACGTTCTTCTTCAAAATTTTTTTTATTAATATAAATCTTGTAGATATTTCTAAACCAATTTTTTAAATATCGGCAACCTGCAGCAGATCGATAATGCATCTTAAAACATCTTAGTTCCACCTCTGATTGTATTCTACTATACTTTGCATTATTCTTAATAAGTAAAATAAAACTTAGTTTATTATTAATTTGTTCTTAAACTATAAATACAATTGTTGTTTCTTTTCATATTTTATATAGTACCTAGACAAAATATCAATACCTTAGAAGAATAAGTTATGAAATTTAAGTTGGTATATATTATACAGTGAACATTCTCCTAACAAACACCTCACAACAAGGACACCTGTTAATATTGCACATATTTTTAGGAATGGTGACAAATTATGTTCTCACCTTATCATCCCTCCAAAAGGGGAATACAATTTTAGCAACGGGAGTGTCTCCTGTTCAGAGGGTTTCACTGCAATAATATTTTATTTATATTATTATTCGTAAACATTTTTAGAGCAAAATTTAAGTGTTTTAAATTGTTAATTGGTACCTAAAATAAATAAAATATTATTTGTAATGTTATGCAAATGTTGTTTGATAACATCCGTTGAATATCATATGCAACATGCATGGAGTGTTACTTGTAACGTGCTTGGGAAGTTACTGGTAACATGTATGGAATAATACTTGTAACGTTCTTTGAATGTTATTGGTAACGTGTATGGAATGACACTAGTATCGTGCATATAATGATGGGATAAAACATTGTATTCATATTAAAATTAAAGTTGCTTTCTCGGGACATAAGCAGTTCCATGTACATTACAATCACGCGAATGTATTACGTGAAATGTAACATTACAAGTTCCAAATTAACGTTATAAAAACATCGCCAAAATATTCCACAGTGGGATGCTTATTAAGTGCGCATAATTTTATCGTAACTATAGTTTCGTCTCGATAATATACTTACCTACGTCCAAAATATACTAAACATCTGTTTAAAAATGTTATTAAATACGTAAACGGCCGGATTTAATATTATTATCAATAAATAACTTTGCCAAGGCATTTAATACTTATTCTTACACCAATAATTCAGATTCTGATAATAATTCAGACTAGGATGATGAAAATGAGAACGTTGACTTATTTGATATATTAAATTCAACATCTGCCTTAGAACAAGACTCTGACACATTGACACATTTATTCAGCTACCTCCTCACTACAAGTGTCACACGTTGGAACTTATCGCAAGACCAAATGTTGGTAAAATGATAAGTACAAATTCTAATTTAAAAAAATTGTATAGACAAATGCTTGGAAAATGTTCAGCAATGTGGTCTAAGCAAAACATGTCTCCTTTGGCAGCAGAAAAAATACATGATGCTTTAGGAGTTTATTTTAAAACTTCAAATAAAACTAGGTGGAACTGCATGTACAATGCTTTATTATAATTTAAAAATATATTAAATGCACAAAACTTAATAGTAGTAGTAGCAGTATTACATAACCAGTTTCTAATTATCTATATTATATAAATTCCTATAGTAATATTCCTAATATTTTTTATTTTCTAACTGTTAAGTCAGTTGATGGGTCCTATTTGGTCCAATTTGGCAAGCCAATTTTGGTCGATTCACAGCTTTTAGTTTTAGTTTTTATTACTACCTGAATTATTGTATTAAATTTTGACCATGGGTTTCCCAAAGGTACATTTGAAATCGATGACAAATGGGTGACTTGCTATGGCAGTGCAGAATTAGATACTTCACGGTCTAAGAACATATCAGGACTCTTAAAGGACTTAAGTGAGTATCAAATAATTTATTATTAAGAATTTTAATAATTTGCTTTAAATCAATTTGGTAATTTAATCAAAAATTGTTTATATGATGTTGCTGTTTGAGTGGTGTAATACTGTAATCCACATAGGTACATTATTTATTTTTATTAAAATGAAAATCCGCACCTATTTTATCATTTATTTTGTTAACCAATTATGTGTATTCAAAAGGCTGGAGCACCCTGGTGTAATATTATAATAATAAACGTGCCGAATGATGGCATAACATACTAACATAGCTGACTCGCGTGTTTACTCTTTAGTCTTTACAAACAACGGAGCCGATTAATTAAATATTATACATTTGATTCCGATCGAGAATATACACAAACTAATTTCATATATTCACGCAACAATAATTATTTATTATTAACTTAGGTATTGTCTTGTCCCCTTGTTAGCTTATTGCGTGTCGATGATTTTATTTTTATAATATTAACTTTCTACTCATTATCAGATAATGGTTTTATACATAAAATGACATCACAGTGTCACACACACACACACTCTCACAGTCACACAGTCAGTCTTGTAAAAAAATACTCAAAGACTATCTTTTATTATCAACCGAGATATTGAATATTGAAAAAACTGATTACGCTTAAGCCCAGCTAATGTTCTTACTTAAAAGTAAATTTTGATTTGATTTTATGCATTTTATGCGTTTGAGCACCTCCCCGAGTTGGACCTAAGAGTGTTCAAAACTAGGGTAAAAATACTTATCAAATATCCAAAAAAATTGTCATCAAAATCGGCCGAGTCTTGAAGAAGTTCGACCACTAACACCGTGACATGAGATTTTTATATTATATTATAGATATTAAAATTTTATCCATAGGTAGTTATTAAATTATTAAATTCCTAACAAAATTTAGCACACTCCTAGATATTTATTCACTGCACTATACTCAAAAACATATCAATGATTTCTAAATTTTCCCGAGGAAAAATATTTGATAGCATGCTAAATTTTTTTTCGATTTATGTATTTATAGGTATGTCCGATAACATATTTGTTTTTGAGGAAAAAATCTTGAAAATTTAATATGAAATTTCTCGTAAGTTTTGAAAATAAAAAATATCAAGGCTATAATTTTTTTTACAAGCATTCAAAATTCCAATTTTGATGAAATTCTTAATAGTATTTAGAAAATGTTCAACCAGCTACTAACTTGTAGTTAAACATTCACGAAATGTTCAATTTTTATAGCTTAGGTTTGAAAATGTAACACAAGGTTTTTATAAGAAGCTTTTACTGAACCCCAAAAATCTAAAGCATTTTCAAGCACAGATATATTTTGTTTTAGACATATGAAGTTTAAATTTTGATTACATCGGATATTCAAACGAAGAATTATATCATGTATAGGTAACCATTTTAGTTATTTTGTTGTAATTCAAAATTATTTATGGGACTTGAAACTTTTATTATGTGTAGGTACCTACTATGTTATCATATTATTCAGTGATTGAAATGTATTTTCAAAATATTTAGATTAATTTTAAGTTAATGACAGTTTAAACCTACCATTGACTCAAAAGTTAATAACAATAATATTAATGATAATAATATAATATATTATGAAATAACATAGGTATAAACAAATATAGGTATACAATTATTATAGGTAATATGTGCGAAGTTTTCCGCAAAGATTAATATATTTCACTAAATTATAATTACTATTGTGATAACAATGGTAAGTTAATTTACTTAAAGAGCAATACAAATATACGTATGATTAAATATATTATACTAAGTACCTAAGAAATATTATAATATTTTGATGGTTTCCGCTCAGAATCGTTTTTCGACCCGTAAAATCACAACAATGACCTACTCAAAAACAAGGCGTATACGATATACATACAGTACAGTAGATTGCCCGCTTTTTATTTATTGAGACTTTTAAGTCCTTCACTGATGGGAAGCATTTGGTTTATCTAATCTGACACATTTTAAGTTTTTTTTTATATTAAATAGGTAACAATTATATAATATCTTCAATAAAATGTATTTGTTCTATATAATCTCGCATATAATGTTTAACATTTCCAAGATTACTGTTTTTTTTCTTCATATCATTGAATACGAATAACAATTAATCAAAATTAATTATAATCGATTCATTGATTTTAATCTCTATAATCAGTATAAAAGTTACAGCTGGAGATTTAAGCACTAGCGCTTATATTATGTCATAGTGACTGTCACGCAACTTCAATAAATTTTTTTTCAACATTTTAATTTATGGTCACTACAACAAATAAGCGCTTGTGTGGAAATCTCCTTCTGTTTATTACTGATTATGGAGATTCGTTTCGGTAGACACTTTTCTAGATTCTTTCTTCTATCTTTAATCGTGACTTGGATTAAAAATCGGGCCACTAAATAATATCGATAATATTTACTGTTCGCACAACTACTGCTCTTCAATTACCCACTTTTACGGTATTATTATTGTATTTGTTCTATGTGGTGTTTTATCAAAAGGAAATATATTGGTGATCGTATGTGAACTTGTCTTTCCATATTATTTACTTGTCTGCGTGGTGGCTATATTATGTCGAAATATTTTTATTTATTAATTATATTAAATATTTAAATTATGATTACGTTATAGTTAAGATAAAACGTCATAACAGTATTATAATAATATTGAAGGACTATACCAGCAAGCGTCTATTAAATAATTCGATTATATCACAGTAAATTATTTAATTTAGATAAGTAATAAACTCATTACGAGTAATTGGTATTGAAAAGAAAAAAAATTGCTCAAATCTGGTTTTAATTACAATTAAATACTAATAAGAAGGTAGTTAACCCTATTAAAAATTAACCAATTTAACTCATGCACTCCCTCGCGATTGAATGTTTCCAAACAACACAATACACTACACCACTTGTCGTAAGAGATAAGCAGCAGCATTTAATTATAAATTAAGTTTGGATTACGATAATGTAACTAACTTAAATTTACTATTAATTTTTTTCAGTACAATTACTTTTAGAATGGTAATAGCTACGATTCGCATTTAGGATTATAAATGATTTATTAAATGTACTTATTAGTTATATATTGGTGTTTATCCGAACATAAAATAAAATATAATATATTACCTACATAAATTATTATTCTTAAAAAATGTTTAGTACTAGTACCTATATTTTATTTTAATCGAATATATCTGTATAATACAGACTGTTCTCAGTGGTTCATAATCAACGCAGAACCTATTAATGCTATCGATTTGAAATTTTGAGAGTAGATTAATATTATAATTTCACCGTGTACCTACTAAGAAAGGATTTTGTCAAATTATTATGAATATGATTTCTACAAGGCCATGGTTAGGTTATATAGATCAAAAAAAAAATTTATATGATTCATTACTACTTAAAGTTTCTACGAACTCAAAATTATTCTTACCGATGCTATTAAGAAATAATATCTTATATGAAAAAATCCAGAGATTAAATTTAAAAAAAGAAAAATATTATAAATTAAATATTTTTTTAATAATTATCAGAAGAAAAATCATATTTAAACTGAACATTTTTTTTTAAATTGAGAGTAAACAAACATAAATTTGTACTTTTCATAATTATTGTTACATGTATTAAAAACAAAAACAATTTAAAACCCGTTTTATGACTTAAAATGATGCCAATTAAAATGTAAGAACCCAATCCGTTGATTTTCTTAAAATTTTTTCAAGCGAGTAATGGACAATTTTATGTTGTAATATTTCCCATATTATTCATAACTCGCTCGATAGAAGTCAGCTATCGGTAATCATAATAATATTATATCTATTCATTGACTGTGAATTATCATTAGTTTTATTAGTTTGTATTAATATCAATACGTCGTAGTAAATCAGTAAACTATCCTAACTGATAACTCACAAGTTATACTTTGTACAGACGTACAGTAGACATTTTAAAATTACATATTAAGATCCGTATAAATTCTGTGAATAGTTGACACACTAATAACTATTTTCGATACAAATTACAAACTGGAATCAGTTTAATTCGTGGTTAATATTATTGCACGATGAACTGAATAAACATTGCTTATTTGGTGTTATACCTAACACAATTCATACGATTAAGATTTACAAAATACATTGATTATTATAATTTATAATGAATTCAAAGTAAATACTTATAAGATGTTTTTCTCATATTGTATAATAACATATAATTTTATATGTATAAAGAAAAACATATTTTTGAGTCACGGGTTTGATAGATTGTTTTTAAATTAGATCTCTGACTGACCCAAAATGTAAAGCGATATGTTGTTATTAATGAAATTACCAAAAACGGAACGTTCAAAATTTGATAGGTATCCGTAATTAATATTATACGACTCATTTTGTAATAATAACTTGTAATTAGACTATAAATACCTAACATTTCAACATGAATCGATTCTATTAAGTTCTAATCAATAGTTAAAATTATTTAACTTTACTATATATATTATTATGAAAAAAAAAAGTTTGAATTCATACGACTATACGAATACCAGATTCGGAATAAAATCATCTTATATTCACCAGTATTAAATTATAAATTTTAAAATAATATATAATAGCTTATCATATGTCTTAAAAAAATAAAAAATAATAATAAATAGTTAAACACTAGGTATGGAGTAGATACTATAAAATTTATAAACTTGAGCGTGCCGAAGTGTGAGAAGTAAAATTAGTGCCTTGTCATTACATCCTGTTCATTTTTTTTTTCATTATATAATCGAGTGAATTGTTTAAATACTTATTATTTTGTAATTATGTAAATAATGATTTTTTTTTTTGTTTATTTTAATTGAAATTCAAATTATATTTTATTTACATAAGCAAAACAAAATACTTCAACATTAAAATAATTGAATGAAAAATATTTTTAATTTGTACAATGACGTAGGTAATTCTATAGTGATATCAAAATCATCAATTAACAACAAATAAACTTAAACTATAAAATATAACGCTACTCGTTTACAGCAAGCACAATAGCATATGCTCCACCGGCACTGCCATCATGTATGTTACATTTCAACTAAAACGGAAAAATATGACTAATTCATTGGGTAATTATATTATATTTTATAAAAATTATAATTTTTAGTTCATAATAGAGTTTGGTAAGTCCTAATGCTTAATCTTACGCGGTGAATATTTATACAATTATTTCATTTCATTCAATTTAAAATTGCATTGAATTTTGTTTTTATACATTTCGAGCTTTATGTCACGACACTATCTGACCGTTTCAACTATTTTGCCCATTACATACTAGTAGTATACATAACAGCCTCTAATAATATGTGTGTACATTTCTATATATGATGCGACATTTTTGATTTATTAACTATCAAGTCAAGTGATTCTCCTAGGATTTGCGCAGGTGGTTTTACAGGTTTTAATTATTACCTATTTTCTTTTACCACTTGAAACATTTAAGTTTATTTTATTAAATTTCAATGCCACTTTCATAATTTTTGAGTTCAAAAATGTAATATTAATGCTCGATTTTAAGCATAACTAATAATATTTTAAAAATTAATTATTTGTACAATGTAATTAATTACTAATACAAATAAAATTCAGCTTATAATTGTAGTAGATACATTTAAATAATTATTTAGTTTGTACATACAATTTAATAATATATTAATTTGTGAGCATATAGGTACCTAGTATAGTTATAGTAGGTGGACATATTTAAATACTAATTTTGCATTATTAATAAATATTCGAATTTTTCTTCACATATTTTTAATTAATAATTTTATGGGTGAATAAGATTAAAATAATTTATTAATTAATCAATACAATATTATTTATGCTTAATGTTATAATTTTTAGTTTTCTATTGGATAACACTGACATTTTTGTCAGTTTGTTTGGCATCGAAGCATATTGTTTTGTTCCCCGATGGTGAAAGCAATTTGCAAGTAGCACATGGAAGTAATTACTAAAATATATTATAAATAATTATTAAATATAACAATTTATTCTTGTGTATGCTTAATTTACAAGGATAAATATTTAATTATTTTAGAAATAACTGCCGATAAAACCCTCAACCTTAACTTCTATGAAGATTGTATTGATAAAGATTCGGGTGTGTGTACACCAAAAACAAAAGGCAATGAAAACTATTTGCGTTACTTTTCACAATCAGAGAAGCTGGAATGTCAGAATTACGAGCAAGTAGCTCAATCGATGAACGATGTCTTGCAATTTTGTGTCGATATGGAAGGCAGTTCTTGGTATGGAGGCGCCGAAGTAACTTTTCAACAGTGGCCACTAAACAATCTTAACTGGACGAATAATCCATACGTTACTAAATCATCGGGTGACCAAGCCGTGAGTATTAATTTTTGAATATTTAAGTATAGGCGTTTTGTTATACAGAATCTCTTAACTATCACTTTTACTCGAACTTCAAGCTAGAATATTTCAAAAATATTTTCCCGAACCAGAATTTCCTTCGATAATTATTTATATATGTTAAATTATATTAAAAAAAATGATATATTGCAATATTTTAATTATACTTCAAATCTATTTCGTATTTTTTAATTTCAATTTTGTTCGAGTATGCTTACTAATTGATTTACTGCAATTATAAAATATACCTGTATTTTTTTCTGTTATTTTAGGTCATCGAGTCTTATTTCTTCAACTCTGACGGATATTATATCTATATCGACGAGTCGGTTCCCTTATTTGTAGATATAAATGGTCCACGACCGGGTCAGATGTGCTTTACATCTAAAGTCGTGGCTCCGTATAGGAAAACTAGAAATGCAATGCTGTACCGAATTTGCAAGTACAAAAATGCTCGAGTAGCACACGAAAGAGCTATTAAAGATTTTCTCGGCATGCCTTCGAAAATACCTGATCCATACGTTATAAAGTATCCGATCTGGTCTACATGGGCAAGGTATAAAGTCAACGTCAACACATCGTCTGTCCGAGAGTTTGCTCAAGAAATTGTCGATCACGGATTCCCCAGAGGTACAGTCGAAATCGATGACAACTGGGAGACTTGCTACGGTAGTGCAGAATTTAATACATCAAGATTTGAGGACATATCAGGACTTGTCAAAAACTTGAGTATGTATAAAACAGATTATTATTATAATTAGTAATTATAGTAATTTATGTTCGAAATACATAGTTGTAGATAAAATAGTCGAAATATCCATTCAAATATTTCCAAAAATACTCCATAATATAAAAAAAAATTATAAGAATAATAAAATGTTTTTTTTTTAGAAATATTAAATATTATGCTTTAAAATATTCACTTCTCTCACAAAAATTAAGAAAATTAAACTTAATTTTTAAAATTGACAAAATATGAAAAACAAGCAATTTTATATTTTTGGCTATGGCATTGTAAAGAATGTACCAAGTTCTTGCTTAATCTAATAATCTCCTATAAAACGATAGTATATAAAAAAATATTCCTGTCCAACAACTCCCGAGCCTTATTTATGTATAATTGGTTTTAATTCAGTTCCCTCAAAAAAAAAATTATTTCAGTCCAGTTACTGGTCAGTTTAGGTTCGGTTCTAAGCCAGTTATTTTTAGTACGGTTTCAATATCTGGTATGAACACCAAACCATTTTATAATGATAATTAATAATTATGCCTATAATATATTGAGACTTACATCAACTGATATTTCTGAAAACAACGAAACTGAATATTAAATGGTTTTTTTAGAATATTATTATTTCACGTTGTAGAATTTTTTAATTTAAATAAAATTATACAAAAAAAACGGTGTGAATAATCTATGATCACAATTATATTTAAATGTGATATTTTATATCAAAATTGTACATATAATTGAAGTGGTTTTGTATTTTGCAATTAAACTTATATGCCGATATTTATTTTTATTATAATGGGAATCCCTACCAATTTTATATGAAACTAATCTACAGATTTTAACCATAAAAAAAATAATCATATTACTGAACACATGTACCTATAAGCGCATAATATATATTATCAATGAATATTAAGTGTATTAAATTAAATTTCAAACCTAGATTTTTAAATCTTATAACATTTTCAATTATTACATTTATCTGTTAATATTTTTTGATATCCTACAGCGATAGCTATTATAGATAGGTTGTAATTGTTTATGCTCATACATAACCGAATGCTTATTATTAATCATACGATTTAAAGAAAAACTAACCATATAAGTAATATGATTTTATTTTAATTTATAATTATTCGTTTGACTTTCTCTTGAAGAACATATACATATTATAGGTACTTATACAGTTATACCTACTCACGTGATGAATATCTCTTAAAAGTTTTATGTTATAATTATTTTATAGAATCAAAAGGTTTCAAGACATCTTTGTGGACACATCCGTTCATAAATTTGGAATGTCCTACTCACGAGACGGTCAAACAGAAGGGATACTTCGTGAAAAGTACATCCGGCACAGTGAATTCGACGTGGTGGAATGGCAATGGCTCTTACATAGACTTCACGAATCCCGAAGCAGCGACTTGGTGGTCTAATGCTCTACGTGATTTACTTGCAAAATCTGGTATCGATACATTCAAGTTTGATGCAGGAGAAACCAGTTGGTATGTCGTATGTTTATGTTAAAATTATTAAAATGTGATTTACGAGAAGTTCGATGTGGAAACTATAAATATGAATTTTATTTAACACACGGTATATAGGAGTATAGGACATTTAGTTTGAGCTTTTTTTCTTCTACTATAGTTAAACATATATACATTTTATATAGCTACTTAACAGTATTATATATATTCTATGCTTAAACATGGTTGTTACAATACGTTTGGCAACGATGTAAAAACTTTAATACATAAATAATTACAATACAAAAACTTTTACTAATATATTTTATATTCTTATTTTTAATTCTTGTTTTACAAAAATATAATATATTTATATATGGATAATATATGTATAATATATAAGTACACTGTTTAAATACTGATGATAGAGAATTAGAATGATCAATTTCTATAACACTATTATATACAACCAATGGTTTTACATACATACATACAATTTAATAAAAAGTATTATTTTTTTATTGTTTACATAGGAGCCCGCAACTTCCGGCGTTTTACGATAATGATCTGACCTACTACCCTGATAACATCGTAAACGCATATCTTAAAACCATTGTGACTTTTGGTAGTGGTATTGAGTACAGAGTATCCAGAAGAAGTCAAGAATTTGGTGGTCTTTTAAGAATGATCGACCGTGAGTCTCGTTGGGACTACAAACTCGGACTACCCACATTGATAACAGCTCTGATACAAATGAATATGATCGGATATCCGTTTGTATTGCCTGATATGATCGGCGGAAACGGTTACTACAATGCACCGCCTTCCAAAGAGATGTACATTAGATGGATGCAAGCAAATGTATTCATGCCGGTTGTACAGTTTTCGTACACACCTTGGGATTTCGACCAACAGGTATACTTAACTTTATGTTTGACAAGTTATTTATTGACAAAAACGGGCATTAGCTAAATTGAATTTATTAATTTTTTAACACCTTAAATTTTTGTTTTTATAGACAGTAGATGTGTGCAGAAATTTAATGAATCTCCGTGCCAATTATACAGACACCATTATCGAGCTGATGAGAAGTAGTGTAGGTAAGGGTAGTCCATTGAATCCTCCAGTCTGGTGGATCGACCCCACAGATCCCGTTGCACAAAAAATTGCTGACGGTAAGTTAATACATTTTAATGTCAAGTAACTATTTTCATATTGCAATTTAATCATTTATTTTAATCGCATACTTTATAGAATATCTCTTGGGTGAAAATATTCTTGTTGCTCCAGTGATTGTCCAAGGTGCTACATCCCGAGATGTCTACTTACCTTCTGGGATATGGAGAGACGAGAACCATCCCAATTCACATCTTATTACTGGTAGGAAGTGGTTGCGTAATTACCCTGCCAAGCTCGATGTTCTTCCGTGGTTTACCAGAGTTAAAACTTTTCACCATATTTTCCAATGAATACCCTGCAATGTTATATTTGAATAACATTTTATAAATTGTATTTTATCTGAATGTACAAACAACAATTAAATACAATTATTTAAAAAAAATAGTCAATATGATTATTTAAAAAATTCCTAGCCTTTTCACTAAATCGTTTCCCTTTTTTAACTCTCAGAAAAAACGAATACTACAGTTCCAATTATTTAAAATAAAAAAAATTCTTTCCGTTTTATTCTATATTTCGACTATAGTTTATACTGGGTTAAAATACCAAACATAATACCATTTATTACAACACAATACATGATCAAGGTGGGATAACATATCCAGTATAGGAGCTAGGTAAACTCTCAAGTATTGGTTCCGGTTTAAGATTCTAACATGTTTAAACTTTAAATAAGTATGGTAAAATGGTACTAGCTGTCGAAGAACTAATTCTTTTCGGTACGGTTCTCACTCTTTAATTTATTTTTTGATTTGTGATTTACAGAGATTGCAATAGATATATTTACTAGTAGTTATGTCATAGTGAATCTGATATTAGCTTAATATACTTCTCTTGGGATCTGACCTACTCTGTTTCATAAAATACATTTTTTTTAAATCGGTCAATTCACAAAAAGGATCATGCATTTGTTCTAAACTTCATTCATTGTTGTTTATATCTAAAACAATATCACGTTCTTAGAAGGTAGTAAAATAATTAGGTATCGATATATTATTATGTTGTTGTTGTTGTTGTCACATATGAATCAAGATCCACGCATAAAAGCTGTGTGCTTTAGTTCCGTGTAATGTATCGCAAGTCCAGGTAGGTCATTTCTGGCTGCATATTATCTGGGTGCTCGTATTATGTTGAGTACCTTACCAACTAGATTAATTGGATACAATAACTGTTGTATGATGTAATATCAACTCATTATTTAATATAAATAACCTATTAAATAACCGTGACAGTATAGAATAATATATTTTATTGTAAAAATTGGAACTGTTGGATTTCCTTAAAAAAAACATTTTACTTTATTTTAAGCTATAAATAACATATTATAGTAACTACAACAAAAAGAAATTTTTCTTTTTTACATAATGATATAAAATACTAAATAATTGTTATTGACGAAGTTCGATGAAAACAATAAGAGATATAATAATTGTTTAACAGGCAAATGAAAAGTAAACGATGATTTTCAAACATTTCGCAATGGCAACTATTATTTTTCTAAATGTATTGTTGTTCTTATCATGAGATAATCCTTTTCGTTCGTACTTAAAGTCTTATGCATAAGGCTGAATGAATGACATGATTAGAAGCATGCCACTCATGATATAAACGAAAACGTCGAATTTTATCCGGTACTTACATATATAAATAGGTACTTGAAGTGTGTACAATATTTGACATGAAAACATGTAAAATACCTTGTGTGGCATATAGAAATTCATTTAGGGTAGTTTTAATTTACACCTATAATAAGTCTAATTACCTTATCTTTTGAGTATTTCCAAAATGTATTTTATTACGACAATTATTTGCATCGAGTTAGTAATAATGATTTACATGTATTTTTCATATATTATTTAAATGGATGAATACAAATTATATTATGTTATATAATTTATTCAGTAGAACTTCCATATAACGGTCACCGAAGGGACTGTAAATAATGACCGCTATTTAGAGGTGCCCGTCCTACAGAGGTAGGATAACACTAGGATAACACACGACGGGACCAAAAAAATTGACCGTTACATAGAGGTGACCGTCCTATAGAGGTGACTGTTAACTGAAGTTTTACTGTATAATGAATATAGTAAAAATATATCTATTTTTGTTTCTTCATAATATGGTTCCTACATAATATTGTTCCTAAATAGTTTGTAAATGCTAATTTATTATTGCGACTACCTATATAACAATAATTGGAACAAAATACACTGAAACTTTCCCGAATGGACATCTACCAATAGTGGACGTTTTCTTTGGAAAACTACAGACTTTCTACAATCTAAACCCTCTGAATAGTGGACACCTTCGAATAATGTACAATATTTCATTAACCGAGAGTTTTTTTAACCGATATTTAGAATTTTCACTGTGTATATTAGTGCTTTGATGTAAAAATTCTTTCTGTGGATAATATAATAATATATTTTCAGTTTTTGAAAATTCTATCATCGTTGCCCGTTGGAAGCATTAATAATTATTGTTTTATGTAGTTTTAACGGGGTTTGCGTTTTATATGAACAAGATATTTCTAATATTCCGTATAATGCATGTATCTGTCAAGAAAAGATATAGGCATATAGCACAGGTGGTAATATTATAATTTACTTATTGATGACAAACCTAATGATATATATTTACAAATTACTATATAAATAATAATTTTAAATTTGTTGATAGTAATATAATATAGTTACCTAAAAATTTAAAAACTTATAAAATAGTGTTGCCGTGTTGGATGGTCGGATTATAGATAAAATATAGGTATAATCATTCCTGTTTTTAATTTATAAAATACATAATATTTTAAAACAATGTCGTTCATAAATCATAATATACCTAAATACTTGGGTAAGGTTATGTGTGATTTCTGTTAAAATTATTATGGATAAAATTACGTTACTTATATATTAAGTATAGCTAGATACCTCGGATTTAGATACAATATAGGTTGTATATTATACACTGTCACTATAGGTACTTACAGACTTAAACAGACTATTACAAAATCGAGCAACAAAATAAATTGAACTAATAAACATGAATTACATTAAGAAAATGTTTGTTAATATTTTAATCGTTGAACTGTAATAGTTTTAACTGAAAGTTCTAAAATTAAAAAAAAAAAAAAAATTACGAAAAAAAATTATGTTTTATTCAATATAGTGATATTAAACACGTCACTCAAAATGGTTTTTACATTAGGTAAGTACAATAATAATAAAAAATAGACCTATCAATTATGGTCATTCGTTGTGTACACTGTCAAATATGTACCTATTACATAAGTTCATGATATTTAAATATGGTTATACCTAATATTGATAATTGATTACGAAAACGTTGAAGTTAATGTGTGCAGAGTAAAATATAGAATGTCTGTATTAGTTGTTCCAAAAATAAAAATTAGTTGGTATGTAAAATAATATATTAGTATGTTTTGTCCTTGTGATATTTTTTTTTTATTGAACTTAAGTCCAGGGACTGTTGCCATTAGCTGTTGTATTATAGTCTGGTTTATTATGAACTGTGGTTGTTTAGGATGGTACGGTAAGGTGTGGTTATGGTTGTTACGGTAGGTAAGCAAACACGTGTACCTATATGTGTCAAGGTTTTTACTACTACGAACCCGGATGTGTAGGTCACCCATTTGGGAACTAGTAGCAGCGGGCGTTACTATTACTCTGAGTCGTAATGCGTGGTGCAGTCCAACTGCTTCGATTTTCTTTTACGAAAGTTCATATTTTAACAACATGTATCAAACTTAAAATTTAAAAATTATTTTTTAGTTAAAAATGTATGAAATGTTCAACTTTTATAGCTAAAGATTGAATATTTAAAAGAAGGTTCCATGTAAACAGATAAATTTATTTATTCTCAATAATATCTTAAAATATACTTAGTAATATAATATATCATGGACTCAGAATCGTTTTTCGTATACAATGATATTATAAATCATCGAATTCAAATTTAACACCATGCATTTCAGTGACCCATTCTTAGCCTATTGAAGCGATACCCACTTGCCCACTTTTTTATTTATATTTTTAAACTTGCAGTATTTGAATGAATACCTGTTGTTTATTATATTTCGGATAGAGCTATGATAAGAATACCCAAAAGTGAAGAAGTAAACGAGAGTACGTGACGAACTGACAAAAGAAAAATATTTCATTTAAAGTTGCTAGATTAAAATGGTTTTGAACCTTACTAAAAGACTCATAGAAAACGCTAAATACGTTTCTCTAATTAAAGTCAATCATTTTCTGAAATTAAATAGGTAGTTTTTATTTAAAAACTATATATTAAATTAGAGTTTTAAATTCTTAGTTGCTGCATAATATTGTTAGTTTACATAATAATTAACATCGAAATTGTATAAAATTAAAATATTGAACATTTTTTAGTTTATATAGTGCTTGAATACTAAAAAAAAAATTAATTTGGTAGGAATAACATATTATATTATTTTCTGGGTCTATCTAATAATCATAAAAAATTCCAAAAACTATTGCTAACAATTTAAATTACCTACGTAGATTTAAAAAAAAAAAAACGTTACCTATGAATAATTTATCCAAAATATAAGTAAAACTTACACAGTTACACTCAGGGTTAATATTATTTTGATTGCGGGCTTTTTTTTTAAAAAATAAAATAAAATATAAAATAATAATATGATTTATAATATAAAATATATTGATCAATAATATTGTAAGTAAGCAAAACACTTCAATATGATATTTAGGATAGATAACTCATATTATATTATGACCGATAGAATAAATCGTGTAATCGTATAATTCAAAGTATAGCTGTAACATCATTCATTAGGTATGTAATGAAGATTATAGGATTTTCTATTTGAAATCATAATCCCTCGATAAGCCTTATCGGAGTATCTCTTTCTCTCTCTCACCTTACACTCTTACTTGCCTATATTATTATTATTATTATTATCTTTATAATTAAATTAATAACATATAAAATTATATTCGTATGGTATAATACTTAGTAATTACACGATCATAATATTAAGTATTTTTTATATATATTATTTAGTTTAATTTAAATAATATAAAATTTAGGATGGTCTCGCCTGTAAAATACTTTAATACCTCTTGGGCTTCACCACTTTCACCGTGGAGACGTGCCTAGAAGTGATGCAGAATCTCTAAATGGATGTCTATACTGGAAAACAAGAGCAGTTAACAGAGAAAGTTTAAAGATTGACTATCTGACGTGATGGTCCCGGTGGCCGGTAACTCCCAAGAAGAAGAAAAAAGAATAAAACAGTTTGCATGTCATTTGTAGCCATGAAATTCAATGCTTTCTTATACTTATCAATTTACTTTGCAGTATAAATACAACTGTAACATTATATTATAATGTATCTAATATTAAATTAAGACCTCATCAATAAGTAAAAACGTCTAAACCAATAAGCCGGTTTGAGAGACAACTCGAGGAAAACCAAAAAAGAGATCTATGGACCGTGTGAAGAATGATTTAGTAAGAATTAATGAATCAGCAAGGTTTTAGGATTCAAAGGACAGAAATCGTTGTAATTAACTGATAGAAGCTGCAAAACGCTTACAAGGCGTGTAAATCAAAACAAATTAAAATAATATAATATTAAGCTTTGTTAAATCGATAAACTTGTAGAATTATTTTAAATCAAAATGTTGGAGCTTAATAATAATTATAATAATTAAGAGTTATTGCAATACCTATCCGTTGAAATATACCAACAGTGATTATTTTATTAGTCGGTACCTATTCATTTCTTCAATCGAATTTTACGATTTTCAAAAGTATTACACTTTAAAGGGATGTTTAATATTGTCTCTAACCAAAATAAGGATACTTCAATTTATACACTTCATTCCAAAATATTTGAATGATACATATACATAAACTTCTTTCGAAATTCTTTGAAACCAAAATTAATTGGCTAATTTTTACAGAATAGAAAATTGCAGTAAACCGATTTCGTTCGGAATCGATTAGGTATAAAAAAAAGTTGTTTTTGCCCGACAATCGTGCACATTAAATTATTTATTATCCAAATAAAGATTAGTTTATGTTAACAGAACACTTCAATTTAATTTGTTTTAGTCGAAGTCATTATCATTACATATTACGATATACTATTCAATTCATAACTCATTGGTCTTATCGGATTCTAGTCATACCTATATTACAACGATGATATTCGAAGAACAATAATCATTGATTTGCCGACTCTCCTCATGCATGTATCGTCAGAATCTTAACGCAAACCGTAAAATGGCTAACATCTTAGGTAATTATGCGATGGACAGAATAATTACGATATAATTTTTCATTACCCACTTATTGTTTATTTATTTATTTATTTTTACTAAATGTTAACCATCAAATATTATAATTATGAACAAATTAATATTTTTTCAAAGTAGAGTTTTTAGTTAGGGTTTTAATATTGAATCGTAACGATTGCTCTACATAAGAGACAGCACTTTTAAATATTATTTATTTTTTTTCAATTTAAAATATAATATATTGTATTATGTTATGTAAATTATATTTTAAATGTAAATAGTAAATATAATATTTGATAGTAAAAATGTAAAGTAAAATACAACATAATAAAACGTATGCATAAGTCTCAAGAACAAAGTTAAATCTCACTTTGTGTTTTGTACGACACATTTTGTTCACAAGTATTTTAAAAATTATTTTGGTTAAATTTGAAAATAATACTTTTTAATATAAATATGGTTTTCTAATAAAACTTAGTTCAAATCAACCATATTATAATAATATGGTATTATAAATATAGAAAATTAATAGTTTTCCAAAAATAACTTTTGTGAAATTTAAAATTCAACAATATTTTCGTATTGTATCTATATATTGTATTAAATATATTTAAAAATATAACATGCGTCATAATATTTACTAAATATGAGTGTTTTTGTCTAGCATTATGTGTCATGGCATTGACGTTAGCATCAGCGTCTTTGGCATCAGACTTTATCGTCTTATATTCTGAAGATGAGAAACAATTAGAAGCGGAATATGGAAGTAATTACGTTTGTTATATTATTATGTTTTTAAATTCAAAACGTTTAAATTTTCAAAAATATTGTTTGGATCTTTTAAAATGTTGTTAAATTTGTGTTAATTTTAGCAAAAACATCATTGAAGCATCTGAAACTAAGCTTCTACGAAGATTGTATCAATAAAGATCCAAGTGTTTGTACCCCAAAAACAGGAAGTAATGCAGAGTATTTACGCTATTTTTCGGAATCAGAAAAACAGGAATGTAAGCATTTCGAACAAATCGGTCAGTCGATGAATGATGTCTTGCAATTCTGCGTTGAGTTCGATAACAGTTCTTGGTTCGGTGGCGCCGAAGTCGGTTTACAGGAATGGCCTCTGAATAAACTAAACTGGACAGACAGAGAATATGTGACAAAAGAATCACACAGCCAAGCAGTGAGTATAGTTTATTATAAACTATAAACTACGAAATTGAAAATACTATTAAGTACATTTTTGTCATTTAAATTTATTTAAATTGTTTTCTGACTTTTATTCAGAATTACCATTTTCCTCTTCACACTTAAACAAACACTTTGACACTTTGTTTGTAGTAAGTTATTTTTTACTTTTCAGTGCAGTGTTTAACGATGCCCTTCATGTTTCTAAATTCTGTCTGTATGATTTAAGAATGATGATGTTATTAATTTATAACATGTAAATCACATTTTAAATGTTGACGAATCTTTGGTTTTAAAAAAAAAATAGTTCAGGAGACATGTCATATTTATTTTTAAATAAATCTATAATTTATTTTGAATTAATAAAGTTGTACTTTTTGTTTTAGGTGGTCGAGTCATATTTCTTCAACTCTGACGGTTTTTACATACACATTAACGATTCCGTTGCCTTATTCGTAGACATCAATGGCCCCAGACCAGGAAAAATGTGTTTTGCCGCTAAAGTTGTCGCTCCGTACAGAAAAGTTAGGAATTTCATGCAATTCCGCGTTTGCAAATTTAGTGATCCCCGGAAAGCTCACGAAAACGCCATTAAAGATTTTCTCGGTTCACCCACGTCCATACCCGATCCTTACGTAGTGAAGTACCCAATTTGGTCAACGTGGGCTAGGTATAAGATGAACGTCAACACGTCATCCGTTTTGAGTTACGCTGAAGAAATAGTCAAAAACGGATTTGACCTAGGTACGTTCGAGATCGACGACAAGTGGGAAACTTGCTACGGCAGTGTAACATTTGATAAAGAGCGATTCAGTAATATCACAGACACTGTAAATAAACTGAGTAAGTATATTATTACTGGACGGTATATTATGTGAATTTTAAATTTTTGACATCGTCAAGCTTAATTATAAATAAACTGTAACGGTGTTTTTATAACAATATTACTACCTAATTGTATTAAAGTGTAAATAAGCCAAGAACCAGTGGCGTAGCCAGGATTGTAAAATGGGGTGGAGGGATAATATAAATTAAACCAAGTTTTTTATCCTTTTCGAATATAAATAATACTTTAATTCTTTTTTTTTAATGTCAAAGGGAGGAGGGGGGTAAACAACAAAAAACCCACACTATATAGAAGGTTGGTAAAAAAATAATTAATTTAAAAATCGATCTTATTTTAAGCTTAATAACGTTATTATCTTTATTATGTAGGTAATAGTTAGGTAGGTACGATAAATATGTAAATACAATACTGTCACATTTTACTTCGGTACCTACCCGAGTGTTTAATTATACACGTCATACCTACTGATAAGAAATAAGAAGTTGCATAATCGTCTTAGAAAGTTTATTTTGCATGCAATTACAGGCGTGTTATATAGTAATATTATCATCCTTATTTAAGTGTATCTACTGATAATTTTAGATTTTGAGTGGAGCGATGAATGTATTGATTTTACAATGATGTGTTTTTATTTATTTTTGTGTTTTTTTCTATAGCTATTTTATGATCAAATTTGGACAAAATTAAATATTAAATAACTAAGAATAACGGTTTTAGTTATTTTGTTGTAATTTTATATTATTAATTCAACTTACCGGCTACAGGATTAATAATATGAAATAACAATATAAATATAAAATAAAATATTCACACTGACAAACCGTCTCAGCTTAGAATCGTTTTTCGTATACAATGATATTATATCATTGAATTCAAATTTAATACCATCCATTATACAGTGAACCACTATTAACCTATTGTACATACTGTACAGCAGAGCGACATCCACTTACCCGCTCTTTTTTGATTTGTAAATATTATAATCTTTACCCTGACTACTGAATAATTTGAAGCACGATGTTTTTCTAAAAATGTAGATAATATATTATCTATAAATAAGTTTGTGTGTTATATATTGAATACTGAACAAACTTCCGAGATCAAAACACTTATCAAAAAAAAGTTCTAGTTATTTTATTAGTTTAACTTTAAAACATCAACAGTTTGTAAGACTATTCTGGGTATGAAATGATTTTACTGCAATCTGTGCATTACACTCATCAGATTTGATTTTATTATTTATTTATTCTTCGATAAGCTAATAATTGTCATGAATATATTAATATAGATGGATGTTTATTTAACTTTTTATTGTAAAAATTGAACATTAGGATCATATGGTTTCAAGACTTCTTTGTGGACACATCCATTCATAAATAATGATTGTCCTATTCATGAAGTGGTAAAAAATAAGGGATACTTTGTGAATAGTACAGCGGGCACAGTAAACTCTACGTGGTGGAATGGAAATGCCTCTTATATAGACTTTACAAATCCCGAAGCGGCGGCGTGGTGGTCAAATGGTCTACGTAATTTACTCGCAACATCTGGTATTGATACACTGAAGTTTGATGCAGGAGAAGCCAGTTGGTACGTATTAATCGTTTACAGTACAAAATATTAAAAACCTCGAGTATAAATAGTAAATAACTGAAAGTCAGTCTGCGGTATAAGAATCTTATAATGTTAAACAGGTACACTTTTGTTATAAAAACAAAATTATATTTTTAAGGTTTTATTGAAAAAAACATATTGTGGGGACGATGTGTTCAATCTCTACACCTACGTATGAATATTTCATAATTATATTTTGTAACTATTTAGTTGCTTATTCGTAATATTGTAGATTGAGCCGTGAAATCATATGTTAACTATATAAAATGTTGTTATATCGATAAATAGTCCCTTATTTTTTTTATTGAAGATTTAAAAAAATTTTTACAGGACTCAAGACTTTTTTATTAATTGTTTTTTATTTTTAATTGGTTTCCAGTTGTTAGATATTTCCGATTTTAATAGTTATAGTTTAAATTAGTATTCTATAGAACAAGTTGCAACAGGTTACATACAGTCCGATCGGACTTAAAATATTGATAATCGGTCGCTGTATTTTTTACCCACGTTAGTTTATCCTAAGTTATAGACTTAAAAATTACTGAACCGCTTTCAATAAAAAGTTATACCAATTAATTCCTTGAGACTTGGAGGGTGTAATATCTTGTTTTTTAAACCTCTATAGGTAGCTCAACGGTATAACTCAATGCTCACATATTGGTTAAATATCATATTACTTTATTATAATTAGGTAATAGAAATATTTCATTTAAATAAACATTTTTTTTTTTACAAACATATTATTTATAAAAAAAACTAATCTTTGGCACGGGCAACGCCGGGCAGGTAAGCTAGTATATATTATATAATATATATATTTATATTTGCATATTGTTCCTTAGGTACTTAGTATATTCACTACATTCAATTAGATAGCGGATTTCGATTCGTTGCTAAATAAGTAGAATTCATTAGTTTTCTGGATGTCTCGGGAGTGGGTGCAAGTATTTCATATAATATGGTATCCAGTATAGTTTCTGTTTGATGCGTGTTTCGTTCAAATATATTTTATATTTTTGTTTTATAAAAATGTTATGTTATATGATGACGTATATATGTGGTGTCTCTTGAACCATGACACATGATTTTTAATATTCAATTTTTAAGTTCGAGAAAAATTGTGGTTTTCTTTTCATTCTTTTTAATATATTGATATGACTTGTGTTGTTTGTGGATAAAATTTATTAAATCATAGACTATGGTATTAAAATATAATAGAAAATTAATTTTAAAACTAAAAAAACTATTAAACATTATGAGGTTTAAGAAAATATTATGTTAAAACATTTAAATGTTCAGAAAAATAAACTCTATAAAGTGGTTATCTTCCATTGTCTTGAAAATAATAAAATACAATTTTTTTTACTTTGTTACCAAAACATTAAATTAAATTAAATTAAAAATGAAATATTTTTAGACCTTGGCTCTGCAACACTTATAAAAAAACATAATTATGATATCTCGATTATTTCAAGAGATATCGCAATGACATAATATAATATTTTATACAGTTAATACAGTATTAAAACGTTCAACTTATATAATATAACATAATATACAACCAATAATTAATTTGTTCACTACATTAAATATTATAGTAATATTTACAATTGGTTTTCTCTTTCCACAGGTCCCATCCACTTCCTATATATTACGATGACGATTTGACATACTACCCCGATAACATTGTAAACGCATACCTCACAACAATCAAGGCTTTTGGCAACGGTATAGAGTACAGAGCATCCAGAAGGAGTCAATCATATGGTTGTTTGTTAAGAATGATTGATCGCGAGTCCCGGTGGACTTACGAATTGGGATTACCAACATTAATCACATCTCTGATACATTTGAATATGATTGGATATCCGTTCGTATTACCGGATATGATCGGTGGAAACGGCTATAACAACTTACCACCTTCCAAAGAGATGTATATCAGATGGATGCAAGCCACTGTGTTCATGCCAGTCGTACAATTTTCGTATACTCCTTGGGACTTCGACGCACAGGTACCTAACTACTGTGTTTTGATTTCACACTATAATAATTAAATACAATAAATCATATAATGCCGGCTTACACCGGTAAGACAATCGTATTATATATTATAATGTTTTAGACGTTAAAACTGTGCCGACATTTCATGGCACTCCGCAACAACTATACCGACACAATTGTGGATTTAATGAAACAAACTGTTGCATACGGTACCCCAGTGAATCCTCCGGTCTGGTGGATCGATCCCACTAGTACAGATGCACATGCAATCGACAACCGTAAGTAAATGCATTTAATGACTATTGATCTATAGTCTAGAATAGTTCATAATATACGTTAAACATTATTTTTAACGTATTAATATAATTGGTATACTATTGTGTAAATAAAAATAAATGGGTATGTAAGTGGAAGTAATCGAATACTAACGCTTATAAAGACGCTAATCGATCGCTATAAGTAATTTAGGTAGATTATCGTTATATTATAGGTATCACTTATCACATATTTTTTTTAATTAATGTTTATAAAAATAATATAATTGAATAATTTGAGGTACATTTATAGGTAGTATAACCTACTTGTTTTATTGACTAGGTAATTATAAATCTAACTTATTACAACGATAACAACCGGAACATTCTTATAAGTTAATAATTTTTTCGTTTGGTGAAACATTTTTTATCGTTTTAAGTAAAAAATTAAAAATTGTAAATCGGGTTTAAATTCTGCTACACAAAGTACGTTGTTTTCGATTGAAACAATCGATCATAAGACGACATGATGTCCGCATAACACATTATGTCGTCTCCGTTTTACAAAGACACATCAAAGTAAACTTGTGTTCAGTAGAATCAATTTTTTTTTGTTAGTTTAATCTTTACTATTATATTATATCGACCTATAATTATCAAGTATAATTATTAGAATAACATCTGTGTTAGGTATATTGTCAGTCTTCATTTATATTTAATTTTAAAGCAAGTTGTGATCATTTTTAAACTGTATACATATTTAGTAGGTATTCCTTATAAAAACATAATATCAACGTCATGTCCTCTGAAGTTAGCAAAGAATTACTAAGAAGGTGGAAAAATATGAGCAAACACGGTTTTTAGTTTTAATTCGTTTCAACACATAAACATCATTTTTTTCATTCAATAATTATGGCGATGATGATTAGAATAACTATAGTTTATGACCATTGATTTTGAGTTTATATTATATTATAGGTACCATTATCCATTATCCCGTGATGTGCTCCATATTATGCTCCTTCCTAGTTTTCATATTTTTTAAATTTGATTTAATAATTCCGATTCTATCTGTTTTGTTTCAATTAAAAATATCAATCAATATTTGATTATCCCGTAAAATAGTTAGTTTGTACAAAATAAATTGTTAATTTTTATGTTTTTGTTTCGTTTATAGAATTTATGTTGGGTGAAAATATTCTGGTAGCTCCGGTTATCGTCGAAGGTGCAACTACTCGTCATATTTACTTGCCCAAGGGTATGTGGAGGGACGAGAACCATCCCAAAGGTCAAATCTTGTCTGGAAGAATATGGCTGATCGATTACCCTGCCAGCCTTGAAGTCCTTCCGTGGTTTACTAGGGTTAGTCCCGATAATCACCCCGAACCATCCAGTTCGGTTTGCCATTTGTCGTCTGCTACTTATATTATCGCTTTAGGTTTAATCGGGTATTTGTTCCGATGAAATTTATAACCTATTTATAGATACCTTACTTACTGTAATTTTTATATATTTGATTTGTACAGCCAGTGGTCCAATAACGTGGCTGTAATTTGATTTAATTTATTTTGATGTCTCACTATACGTTTTATAGTTTATTATTATTGAAATAAAACGTGCCAACGTGTGTGTAGAGTGTATGAAAATGCTTTAATGAAAAAATAAGCGTTAAGAAGCTTATTGAGGGACAGTAAACAAAAAAGTTAAAATTGTTTGATTGATGATGTTTTAATAAATGGACTGGTATATTTAAGTTTTCTGGACTGTTTAGATTACATTTGGTTGTACATAATATTTTTGTATGAACATTTATCGTTATTCCTACAATACACGCGTATATTGAAATTGTTTCATAGATACTGAAGAAAATAATGAACTACACGTTATTATTCAGTCATAGTATAATAAATTATAATAAATGTTTACTTAGATCGATCTATAATCAATTATAAATAATTTACTTTTTATAGATTAAGAATTTATATATTTCATAATGATAAAAATATAATATGTGTCTTACAATTTTAATCAACAAATAGTTATGTATTTTTTTGTTTAAGTCCTTGATATTAACGCGTTAGGTTCGTAAATTAAAATTTGAAACAAATAGGTCTTCCTGCTCTCAATCGGCCCGCCGACTCTACTATAGGTTTTTTCATAGAAATTGTGTTTTTTTTTATGTAAAATGCCTAAGGTATAATAACCTAAGGTGAAAAACGAAGAAGATTATTTAATAATATGAGCGACCAACCAGCTTGGTGCCGATATAATAGTTAGCAGAAAATGTGACGAAAGAATGATAGCAACTGGTGTTCGACTGGGTCGGTAATCAGACTTACCCCATTAAGTATTTAAGTGTATTAGGATACTAAACGCACACAACGACGAGGATACAGTATGGTGACGAGGAACAGAGAACCATTTTAAAGGTGGAAAAAGGAAAATGCAAGGTATAATTGTGAGGGGTAGGGCGATTATCTGTAATCAAGCCGATTTGGGTCAGCAACCACAAAGCACGCACAAAATTGCTATGAATGTCTGCCGGGTGATGGGTAAAAAAACGGAACTGATCCGTTGCCCAACGCGAATTTGACAGCCATTCACAAAACACAATAATATGGTTGTTGACAAGCTTACGTTCAAGAAGGCTGGTCCCAGTGCCAAACTCAAAAAATTGAGAGGAAATACCTAGAGAACATAATGTGGTAGCCCGAATATACAAACAATGTCCATAGTCACAGGTTTATAATAATATACTTCTCCATTTTAGTGCTTCTTCTTTTATTTCAAACTATATACTCTTCACAATGAACTCCGTGTCAAACTTGATGACCAAAGAAGCAAAAACATTTAAAAATACATTTCATGGCAAACTTTTCTCCCCAAATTCATTCATAATTTATTTATTCTTTATTACATCCTAAAACTTTCGAGAAATCCCTATTGAAGGTTTAAAATAATATGGTGTCGTGACCACATTTGTATGTAATTATAATTATAGTTATCTGTTATACAATATACATATACCCAGTGTTGGGAATAGATAACTAATAATTTATCTAGATAAAGATAAAGATAACAGTACCTAATTTTATCTAGATAAAGATAAAGATAGTTATACTAAATTTTATCTAGATAAAGATAAAAATTATTACATTTTTATCTAGATAAATATCAGATAATTTCATGTTTAATTTTGCAAATATTCAGTTATATAGGTATTATTTTTTTTAAATACATCATATATTTAAGGCATTAAAAATTGACATAAAATAAAATAATTTATTTTTTAAATATGTATGAAATGTCATTCACTGACTTAATTTTATAATAATACAATGAAGCTGTTAGCTAACATTTGAAAAAAAAAATAATAACTGTTTTTAAAATAATAATAAGTCAAACCCTACAACATAAAATTACGAGTATTACGATGTAATACTCGAGACTATAAATGAACATTCAATATTAAAATCATGGTATAATGACGTAAATATAAATATTTTTAATTTAAAAATTAAAAAAAATTTTTAAGTAAATTAAAATAAATTATCTAGATATGTTACTCATAGATAACTAGAATTTTATCTAGATGAAGATAAATATGATAGAGTTGAAATTTATCTAGATAAGATAAAAGATGAATAATTTTTATCTAGATAACTTATCTAGATAAATTTATCTAGATATTTCCCAACACTGCATATACCTATATATTATATTATATTACGAGTACTTTCTCAACATTAGAAATGCCATGAGTGGATGACTGTTTTTAATCAATTTTTTCGTGCACGTAAAATCACTGATCCAATATTCATATTATGCATTTATGTATAGAATGTTATACTATATTTCTTAATTTCTTAATCAATAACTGTACAATATTTCGAAACTGCAGGAAGTAAGTAAGTACCTAGACATAAGGCAAGTATGCAAATATGTAGTATAGTGTCGAATAAAAAACAATAAAAAAATGAACTTCAGAAAGCTAAACTATCCCTAATCAAACGTGTCCTGACTGACTTACTGACTGATCAACGTAGGGCCTAAATAATGATAGCTTGAAGCTTAAAATTTCCACGATACCTCCATGTAAATGTGCACTAAGAAAGGCATTTTTCATAATTCGTATTTTAAAGTTGTGCTTATACAAGTATTTTGAGATTCAGATGACCAATAAACATTTTTAAGTTTTAAACCCCTTTACACTGAATAACGAATTGAACAAAGTTTGAGTCGTATAGAGTTGTCATTTTTAACTAGCAACGAAATGCACGGGGTCTGTTAGTATAATATTTTTAATATTGTCAAATATGAAGTACACATGCTTGAGTGATGTTTGAGTTGAATGTATATATTTATAACAAACAAATCAAATAATAAGTTTTACAAATTGTAATATTGAGTTTTGATACAATTTATATTTACAGTGGAAATAATTATACATTTCACATTAAAAACAACTCAAAGCTTCTATCAATAAATTATACGTATTTCAAACATTAGTTCAATAAAATGAGCTTCAATGGAAATTTACTGTTAAAAAAAATAAATACTCTACATTAATCGTTGAATGTGGGGTACAATAAATAACTGGTTATATAATAAAGATAAGTTAATGTAAACATAACATTATGTTAATTGAAACTCGACATCATAAGTTTTAACTCTTATTGGATTAATGTCTCAAAATTATTATATAATAACACTATAATATTCAATAACATTGATCAAAAGACTCTCCATGTATGCATCGTTGTGCATTGACTAGAGAAATTGATAACATATTAGGTAATTATTCATTCGGGATCCTCTGTGGGCCCGACTTCGACCACCTCCCAGAGGACCCGGGGGAGAGGGCAATGCTACTCTCAAACGCCGAAGAAGCGTTCAGGTCGTTCTATGGAATGGTGGAGAAGATCCTGTCCCTGAAGGAGACGGAGGAAAGGGCAAGACAGGCAGCTGAGAGATGACCAGACACCCCGGACCGCAACCAGACCGCACACACAAGTCATCGCCAAAGCAACACTGTCTTTTACAACTGCTCTAAAAAGAACTATTTTTGTTGTAAGCTCCCCGGACCTTGTCCCCTGGTGGTCAGATACTTACCAGCATTCGCTGCGGAAAGTCCACCAGGCCGAGGGGGCATACTATAGACATAATTGACAAATTCACGTAAAACCGCTGTTTTGTTTTGTCAATAAACGATGGGTGCCAGAGGAGAAGTAATGCTAACGCGGTTCCTCCTCTGGCACTCGATACCACAAAAAAAAAAAAAAAAAAAAGGTAATTATTCATTTTAAAAAATTAATATTTATAAATGTGTAATAACGATTTGATTTTATATTAATGTGAAACACTTTTTAAAATATATTTCACTAGCTGAAAAATTAAGTAAATGTAGTCTAATAAATTCCTATAGAATAAAATTGAAATGCGTTACGAAAAGTTGAAAAAGTTTTAATACAGATAAGTAGGTGTTATACAATAATATTAGTTTACCAGGTATTCTATCAAAAAATAGTTCATAAAAAAATAATCACAATTGAACAGTTATATCATCCGTTGTATTGTATAACTATAGGAGCCCACAATTTCCAGAATGAGTCGAGAATTCGGTTGCTTCTTAAGAATGTATGACCGTGAATCCAGTGGTATTTTCAACTAAGACTCCCTGATACAGTTGAATATGATAGAATATCCGTTCATGTAAACGGATATGATCGGCGTAAACGGTTATTTCGACTTACCGCCTTCCAAAGAGATGTTTATTATAGATGGGTGCAAACCGCCGTATCCATGCAAGTCGTGCAGTTTTTATAATATACTCCTTGGGACTTTGACGCACGTGTACTGTGCATTTTTATGACGCGTTTACTTGAATATTGAATACTAGTAAAATACATAAAGTAAACCGTTTTATTCCTAACATCGGCGATACGTTTCAGACATTAGATATGTGCCGATATTTTATGGATCTCTGCAATAATAACTATACAGACACAAAAGTAGATTTAATGAAACATACCGTCGTACACGAAGCCCAGTAAATCCTCCAGTGGGAGTGATCGATTCCATCGATTCAGATGCACATGCAATCGACGACCGCAAGGAAATGCATTTCACGTCTTGTGAACTATTAAAATAAATATTAAAATATAGGAAGGTAAGTTCGAAATTCTTTGAAACATATTTTTATTTTTTTTTTAGTGGTGTTGCATATTTTTAAATCACTTTTGGGAAAACATTTATTAATATATTATGAATCGAATATCGCTGAACTGTTTTCTTAAGTTAGGAAAAACATAACAGAGATGAGAAAACTGAAAAAATCAATTAAAAGGTTTGAACAAGCGTGGTTTTGAGTAAAATCTTGTGGAATTTTGGCCAAACACTCAAATTCGCTTATACAATGATTTTTCATTAATTTCAATTCATACTCTATGATACCAGTATTCTGTGATTTTCATAGTCACTTTATTATGCTTGTTCATTTTAATTACCTTTTATTTTTAAATTCAATTTGTTTGGTTTCAATTGTAAATATTAACCAACACTCGTTTTACCTGTAAAATATTTATTTGTTTTGTTATGAATTGTTTATTTTTATGTGTTTGTTTTGATTATAGAATTTTTGTTGGATGAAGAAATCCTGGTAGGTCCGGTTCTCGTTGAAGGTGCAACTACGCGTAATGTTTACTTACCCACTGGTTTGTGGAGGGACGAGAACCATCCCGGAAATTCACTCTTGTCCGGAAAAACTTGGATGTTTGATTACCCTGTCAGCCTTGAGGTCCTTCCGTGCTTCACTAGAGTTAGTCCCGAGAGTCAATTAGAACCGTCCAGTTCAGTTTTTCATATGTCGTCTGCCAATTATATTATCGTTTTATATTTAATCGCCTATTTTAGATGTAATTCATGATTTACCGGTATTTAAATTTTTAGTTACCTACCTAAAACGTAAGTGTAATATAATAATGTAATATTTTATGTTTTTGATTTTTATTGTACAGCCAGTCAGTCTTACAAAGTACTCGAGTAAATGTATTTAAATAACTTTTAAGTACTAAAATCTGTGTTTAGAATACTTTTGAAAAAAGTACTTAGATAAAGTATTTTAAATACTTTCTTATAGTACGCCAGTATTTAAAATCAAATACTAATTTTCCTTTAATGCTTATACTTTTTAGTTTATTTATTTTCGATTTTAATTTTAATGACGTAAAATTAAATTACATGTATTGAGAATTTATAGTTGTATATTTTAACTGTATATTATACTCAACCAAAAAATCAAAACTTCGACAAAACAAAGAGATGGACATTTTATAGTTATATCTTGATACGGTATAAAATGCTCTAGGTATACAATTTATGTAAAGCATGAAAGTGGTTCAGTCGATGTATAAGGTAAAAAAAAGGGCGGGTAAGTGTATGTCGCTCTGCTGTACAGTAGGTTACAAGTGAGTCACTGTAATGGATTGTGTTAGATTTTTATCCAATGATATAATATCATTGAATAAGAAAAACGATTCTGAGCGAAGACGGTCAGTCAGTCTATAATATCTTACTAAGTCTAAATGTATTTGATGATATTATTGTGAATAAAGTAATTCATTTTAGTATTATAGGCATTAGTATTTACTATAGTTGGTTAAATTCATTTTTCTCAAAAAAATTATATTTTAAAATGCCATTGCGTGTATATAAAATATAACAATATATTCTAAAAGTTTCATATACCAACAAATAATATTTTTAAATTATATCAAAATAACTAAAATCATTATTCTTGGTTTGAATATGAAATTTTGTCTAAATTTGAAATTAAAATGTCTGTAAAAAATAAATATGTTGATATATTTTTTAGATTTTTTGGTTACAGTATGATTTATTTATGAGAATTTTTGTTTTAAATTTTCAACACTTAGTTATAAAAACTGAACATTTTATAATTTTTAATTACAATGATTTATAATTTTCGAGATTTTGACAAATTTTGTCAAAATTCGAACTTTAAATGCTTATAAAAAAAAATCGTGCCTATGTATTTTCAATATTTTTCAACTGATGTTGTAACAATATATAAGAAAGCTTGTATTAAATTTTCAGACTTTTTGGCCCACCAAATAAAATTTTATTGACGATTATAAAAAAAAAAACTAAAAAAATTGAAAACTAAAAATGTCTGTAAACAGCTCAAAACAAATCAAAATATTTTCAAAATTGAATGGTGTATAGAAAATGAGAATATAAACATTTAGTGAAATTTTCATGCATCTACAATTATTCGTTTTTGAATTACAACCAAATAAGAAAA
Organism: Nasonovia ribisnigri; assembly: GCA_027563435.1. Taxonomy (NCBI): domain Eukaryota; kingdom Metazoa; phylum Arthropoda; class Insecta; order Hemiptera; family Aphididae; genus Nasonovia; species Nasonovia ribisnigri. The sequence continues at coordinate 64,868 of JANEHU010002813.1, read as the reverse complement.
ACGCTACATGAGAAATCGAGTGAATATCCTATGTTGTAAAATTATGAACTTAAAACACTCATAAAAATTTATTTTTAATTGCTTTTAGATATTTTATTTTTGATAAAAGTAGAAAAACTTACGTTAAATCTTGTGTTAAAATTTAAAACCTTAGATTTAAAAAGAAAAATTTTTATGAATTTCTAACTCTAAATAATTTGCAAATTTTCGTCATTTTTACGTATTTTGTCAAAATTTCAACTTTAAATGCTTAGAAAAAAAAATTGTGACTACAGATTTTTAATATTTTTCATGTGCCTTTGAAACAATATATTAGGAGCATTCTATTACATTTTCAAGAATTTTTAACGAATAAATAAAATGTTATTGATTTTAAAAAAAAAAAAACCAAAAAGATTGGAAATTTAAAATGTCTGTAAACAGCTCAAAATAAGTCAAAATATTTTGAAAACGGTATGGTATATAGAAACTGCTTATATAAACATTCAGTAAAAATTTCATGTATTTACCGTCATTTTTTTTAGACTTACCAAAAACCAAAATCGATTTTATCGAAAATCAATGTTGCGTAAAAATTCCCGTTTTTTCCTTAATTTTCCATTTGTTTTTCACGGTACTTTTGAAAACTACTGGAAAATGTTTACTTTTGACCCCCCAAAGTACCAACTAGATTCACTTTCCTATCAGAAAAGGTACTATTGAAGAAAATCGAAGCACTTTTACTGTCCCAAAACGTGATGACAGACACAAAAATAAAAAAAAAAAAAATTAAAAAAAAAAACACACATCATTGTAAAACCAATACATTCATCGCTCCGCTCAGAATCTAAAAAGGCTATAACAAATATGAATGTATCTATACAATTTCGTACTCAAATACTTTTTTACTGAGTGTTTAAAATACGTATCTATATCATCTATAATTGAATACTTTTAAAAAGTATCTTCTACTAGACTTCAGCGAGCGGTACAGTAATAATATTATATAGCTGATATTTAATTTAATTCATTCACAACTGACGTGATAATATTACAATCATAACTTTGATGTTTCACTTCACGTTTTTTAATTTCATTTTGAAATAAAATGTGCCAACTTCTAGGAGAATGCTTTAATGAAAAATTGATCATTGTCGGAATAATGTAGACAAGAGGCCTCTATCTATTGTGGGATCGATACTAGATACTTAAGAATAGCTTATAGAGGGATAGTAAACTAAAATGTTCAAATTTTAAATCGATTTTACTTTCATAAAATATGGAAACTATTATATATTTATGTTTTCTGCATCATTTAGATTACATTTATCTGTGCATAAAATTATGATATTAACATTTATTACTATTTCTATAATACAAATTACACGGATATATTATTAAACTTATATATTATAATGATGAAATAATTAATAAATTGCCTACGAGTTATTACGTATCATTCGATTAGAATAAAATAAATTATAATATGTATATTTGATTACCCATTTAAATCAATGTATTATCATAAGTTTATATTTTATTTTTATAAAACACAATTATACGAATATAAATTTATATATCATTTCATAATGATAAAAAAATATATATTATGTCTTAAATCATTGTTAAATTACATAATATTATGTTTTGTGGCTTTTTGTTAATATAGTTATTCATAATAATATAATATGTAATTTAACCGATCGTATTCGTATTTGATATGGAATAACTATGAAAAAAAACATTGGCGAGTATTTTTTTGACCTCGGTATTTATGTTGGAAAAATCACATCTATTTAATATATATTATTTTTTTATTGATTCCATACTAATATTTTATTTTATTTAAAATAATTATTCAGTTTTGAGAGTAGTCTTGTAGGAATTTTTGTTTCCTATTGATAATTGTAGTAAGTTATAAATTATAAAATATAATTATAAACTATAAATTATTATTTTAATAAGACACAAATCTATATTTTTGTACATGAAAATTACTGTAAATGATAAATACAGATAGAGTAAGATTACTTTACAGACTTAGTAAAGTGAATTTGTACAATACAAATTAATAATATCGTCTTAGTAAATTCTGTATAGAATTATTTGTTATTGTTATTAATTAGGTAGGTACTTCATTACCGTCAACTATTCATTTTTTTTTATTATATTATTTTAATAAGATTCAATTTTCAAACAGGAAATGGTCGAGTAATCGAGCTATGGTTTTGCATGTAATTTAAAATTGTCATATATTTAGGAATTTTAATTTTATGCCATATAAAATGGTATAATACAAAAAAAAAATGGTATTTTTATATTACTAAATAGTAAATTATAATTTGTTGATTTAAAGATATTATTCTACCCGAATTAGTTCGTATTGAAAAAAACATGTTATCCGCCTGTCTTAATGGCTGTGGATATTTATTTATTTATAATAATATGTACTATGAGGTCAATCTATTCATTATATATTTATATCCATTGAAGAAAATATTAAGTTTTTTGTTTTCATAGGTATATTCATTGTGTAACGATCTAAGAACATATTGATGCAATTATAGTATTTTGTAACTGTTAAAAAATTATAGGTACCTTTAAATGGATTTCATACGTATTTGTATGTGATTTGTTGATTGAAAAACAAATATTAGTTAGGTAGCTAATGCATTAGGTGTAAGCAGTATTAATGAGTAGGGGAAAATCGGTACAGGTTACACGCGTTTATATTATTGCAAACGATAGGTACGCACAAGAGTACACATATTGGCTCGTAGCATTCGAGCTTGAGCATCTTAGGTATTCCGTGAAAATAAATATATTTATAAAATACACACAAATCTGTTTAATAAAACATAATAATTTAAAATAAAATATTTCATATTTTAACAAATTGTGCGCTCACAAGTGTCGTGTTATTTATCGTGGTGCCAAACTCCGATTTATCCGAAGTAACCGAAGTACTTACCAACCTCAAGTACTTACATCAGGGTTATTATAACTGTGTTATCAAATTTTATATTTAAAAGGTAGGTGAACTAATTTAGATTAGTTTGTTTAATATTCACGTCATATTTTATTGAATAGGTATGTAATAAATCGTGGGGAAACGTTATTTGATACATACGACGCGACATGTTATTTATGTGTGATTTTTGGCCGTTCAAATAATTTAAATTTGACGAATTGCAGGTCGGACTAATTAATTTTTGAGAACTTCTTTTGACCTTAACCAAATAGAAAACATCTAGGTTAAAATTTCCGTACGAATCTTTCCTCGGTCCGGAAAGTATTACACTGGTACAAAATTGGCACTGTCTACCTATATCTTATGGGCGGTCCTGGTTTGCGCACAAATATTTAAAAGACAACTTGTTAGCGCAGAAGATTACCATTCGTTTGAGAGCAGTTCACAAGACACTCAGGTTTCGTACATTTATAATTTTAAAAGTACCAATGTACATTTTCCTATTTAATTTGGTATGTATTTCACCAGGACGTGTATGTTTTCCACCATAAACTAGCTAATACGATAATTAACTAAAAGACTCTATTTACGACAGAAATTATTTATATTTTTGACAGTTGTATGTTATTTTAAATTCTGTTGATATGGCTCGTGTATTAAGAATTATGTGTCTGATGTGGAGCATAAAATTGCTCATCAAAATGAATTTATATGAAACGCTTTTTTAGGAAAATATTGGGAAAACTGATATTAATTATTGTGTATAAACGTTTTAAGCCATTTACCAATTTTATTTAATTTTTTGTCATCGTACTCAAATTACAATATTATTTATAAGTTTGAATGTACCAAAACCAACATTGGACCCAAGTCATAAAGTTCAGGCCACAGTTTAACAATAGTTGGATGAAGATTTAGTATACCTACGATCATTGGATGCAGATATCTCAAATGTAACTTTTTAATATTTAGTTCTCGATTAAGAGCATTAACACAAAATATTTTGAATTGTTTTTTACATAGTACGATATGCGTTGACATTGATTTACTCTTCATAAAACAAAAGACTATAGGTGCATACAATTATTATTGATTTTGATAAACATATTACAAATCGTATAAAAATGGTTAAATATTTTCTAACAATTATAATCAAATGTACTATTTCCTAAAAACATATCGAGCAATATACAAAATATAAAATTTTTTCAAACGAGTTAGAATCCCTACGTTCTCGTAGAAGTGACTAAAATAAATAAACTATTTTCATATTTAAATAACGAAGTTCTTTTGCATTTCTTTAAGCTGATCGGTTACCTGATCATTGATACCTTTCGCGGGAGATTAGGAAAATGTTTTGTATTTCTAGCGCCGTGTTTCGAATTAATTGCTACATGCAGTTTTAAATTATTATCACGATTTAATTTGAACAGTTGACTAACAATATTTGTACAGCAATTATCATGGTATGCGCAAACCAGTAATACATTTAATTTTTTACTCTGTTCGAACGAGTTCTGATGTTTCAAGTTAAAATAAAATTATAGACTTCGCGCAATCAAGCTTCAGTCCTATTTATGCAACGATTGTTTCTTGATAGATGATAATTAAAGTGGTCTATAACCCTTTTAATTTGTCCATTAAACGTTCTATAATATGCACTATACGTTTTCCTTAATGTAGTTATTATTGTGGTAAGTACGACTATACCGGTATTCGTATTCTATAACGAGTGTCTAGAACAGGGGTTCCCAAAGTGCGGTACGCCAAAGACCACATGGCAGTAGGTACGGAAAACAAATTGTACTTTTGTCTATAGTATCGACGACATACACGACGTAGTGGATAATATTATTAAAACAAATTATGATTTATGGCCATTTTTACTGTCTAGTCATATTTTCGACATAGATTTATCGTTCGATTTCGAACATTTCTATTTTTTCTCGTCAGTATTACGTGGCTGATCAGTAATTAATGGCAATAAATACGATACGAATAAAGTTTGAGAACCTCTGCAGCGGGTCTGGAGAGTCAACGACGTGTTCGACCACTGAAATGCGTTAGCGCGTAGGAAAATAAACTGGAAAATAAAGATCACTGTGAGGTGGCTTCTGACGACATATTTTGTATATTTTATTCGGTTGAATAAAATGATATTATTACTGTGGAGAAGTATGATAAACACTTTATATTCATATTTGTTTGTATTTTTTTAATTATTTTATGCACTCTGCTCGCATAGTTTACTGAAGAATCGCGCGTATGAAAAACTCGTTTGCGTATTATTTTACAGTCCGACGTATTCAAGGAAAACGAGTAGAATTTGGTTTGTTGTGTTCCTGGGTATCTGTTTTATATTTACGTCTGAACGATTAACATTAATGGCAGTGAGCTCGTACCTATGTAGTACCGAGAGACAATTTGCGCCTGAAACATAATCACTGTGCTCCGATATTATTTCGCGTTTTTATTAAAAAGGTTAGTACATATTATTATTAAGTTGTGTATACAATTTTCACTTTGGAATTTACCATAATAATATCATCGATCCTTATCGTTTTGGTAATAATATAATATACTTTTTATTAAAAATTAATTTTAAATAATTGTTTAAAAAAGCATTTTGTCATAATATAAAATACCTAACACATTTTTGCTTATTATTTAATTGTTTTATTAACATTTTTTTATATTAAAATTTGTAGTTTATAATAATATGTATAATAATATCGTACATTTTGAATGTATTCCTGAGTTATATATCGAATTATTATGATATGAAACCAACTTATTTCTTAAAATTCGATTTTCCAATATAATAATTTGAATGACACCCGTAGATAAATAAACATAATTCATAATTCGTAATATTTAAAATATAGATACACTTTGAAAATACCAGGTGAAATAAATCGTATTACATCAGAATATCTGTCAAAAACCAAAATCAAAGAAGATACGTACTTGCTACTTATTGACCGAGATTCGTAATTATGTGGTCTGAGTTTGATTTATACTTATTTTTAATTTTGTATAACTTTAATGATTCCATAGTTGTAAATTATTTTTTTAAATATTACTTATGTGTTTTGGATAATTGATCGATTTTAAAATGTAGGCACGCACATTTATTACGTTTTATTTTCTTTGTTCATTTTTATATTGTATAGATCAAACAATGTTAAAAAATGCTCAATTTTATTTAATTGATGATTAAACTGTGTAGTTCAATTCGTTTTTTTGTTTATAATTATATGGACAAATGATTAAATGTATTGTATTATCTGCATAGTATTTTTGATATTTAAATCGTTATGCTCAGGTAGGTATACTTAATGTACTCAAAAAAACAACGCCCTAAAATGTTTAAAGTGTACGTTGTTCAAATGTTCAGACCTCAGGCCTTATAAAATTATATTTTCAATAAGTTAAAGTCGGTATTCAAACAATGATTGTTATTATGGACACCATAAACGTCGATAATGCGGAAGAAAATAATATGCGACGTGAGTGAGCGTGTATGGAAGGTTGAAATAACGATTCGATGCATTTAAGTTATATTATAAGTTATAGAGGCATTCGTACAGAGTTAGTTGATATTATCTAAGATGGTTACTCAGTTACACGAATCGGTTTTATTTATTTGATATTTGTTATATTATTTGGTAGACTGCATTCAACTACAAAGGTCACTGCCCACATCAATTTCGCAGATAAAAATAACAAAATGTATATATTAAAATACACAGTGTTCTTGGAAATATTACATAACGTTTTTACTCGTGGAAAAAAGTACAGATCGCTCCAGTGTTCTCGTAATCGAGGGCTTGGTGTTTATAATTATGGGGAGGGGGGTTCTTTGGTATTTTGGAGACTTCAGCCTCTTTAATTATGTTTACGTGTACCTACTTAATTAGTAGTGGTGGTACGTATAATACGGCTATATCTTTCTCAGTTTTTATTTTTAATACCATATAAAAGAGACATCGGCGTCACTGTGTGATTTCATTTTTTTAATTTTCGTCAGTTAACAGCTTTGGTGTTGGTAAAAAATATTATGATAGAGTTATTTGATATTATATTATGTAACTGAATAGCTTGGTACATGGATCAGTTGTTTGTATATGCATTTAATTAGATTTAATATTGTGGTTCTTCTATATCTATAATATAATACGCATACAAGTCCCCAATTTAATTATACCTAAATTTTCTAATGTAAGGAAGATATACTAATGTACAGTTTTAAAATAATGTGCATATACACGTTATATTATCACCTAAATGGACCACAAAATATCCAAAATCCCAAATATCAAAACATCTAATTTTATCAAGATGTGTCCACGTAATTAAATAATATCAGGCATAACATTTGGAAAGTTAGCAATGTTGGAAAGCATGCAATCTATTGTTCTTATAATCATATTAGTGATAAAATTTTTATGACATGGGCTTTTAATTTTTTATTTATGACGGTCAACCGTTGCTTTTGGGGTAATACAATTTCCCGTGACACTATTTCTATATTATATAAAATTAAATTGAACACTGATCGTTTTTTAAAAGTATTTTTTAGAAAAATGTCAGTGATTTTTGAGACTAAAGTTTCTTTTTCTTTACTTTTTCATAATTTATCATGAATGTCACAGTTTAAGATTTTTTTTTTTTACAATAATTTACAGCCGAATCTTTTGAAGCTTAAAATTTAGAAGTGGTTTTTTCTCATTTTGTGGAAGAACCGATAGTATTTTTAGTAAATATTTTCTCGGGGCTTAAATGATTATTAATTCAATAGTACTTGTCGTTTTCAATTTAACTCAAAACTATAAATATCCAGTAAAGACAACATGGAAGTACTTTGTATAATGTATTATCATATATTTAAATGTTATATCACATCGATTAAAAACATAAAAATGATTAACGACTTTTACTATTTTACTATTGTAAGTTTGTGTACTATATGCTACACGTGTTGCTGCTACACATTACATTGCGGAAGTCTAGTGTTTTTGTTAATGTATATCGTAATATTGTTTCATTTAATCCTGTTTTTCTGCATCCATGAGACGCACATGCTCAGATATAAAATATTATACTATGTACGCGAAGAAATAAAAAGAACTGTACAGCTATGTTACCCAACCGGTTATTAAACTGTAGTTTCGTCGGTCCAGCCTTGGATTGAAATTCACGGGTGACGTTTAAAAGGAAGTTAAAAATTCAATGTCATAAAAACGTAAAGATCAATTCAATGGCTATTATGTCACAAAGAAGTGATATTCATTTTTTTTTACTCCAGTAATAAAAGGATGTTTTGATTTTTGAGTTTTTTTATAGTTCTGCAGTGTTTTACCTTTTTCAACACTCATTACTGGCATTACTTAACGCAGATCTTTCTAAGGTATACATTAGAATCAGAATTACTTTTAGAATATCAATAAAAAAATCGTAAGATATTGGATTCTTCGCCGATCTTTTTATTACTAAAATATATTGTATTTTATAAGATTTATGATTTTTTGTTATTTCTATGAATAATATATATTTACATAACTATGTTTTTGGCATGGATGCACGATAAAATTTTGTTGGCTGATTTTCTATAAGGTTTCTGTTGTCATGGTTACTTATTTACAAAAACATATTTATGATTCATAGATTTTCATTGTAGAAGAAAAATATCGAGTAGTGCTATGGTTATTTTAGTCTAATGTGTAGTATACGATATTTCACAGAGAAAATCATTTTACTAATACCAGTTTCAATTATTATGATAATGTTATGTCATAAAGAAGTGATAAATGATAATCATTTTTTTGACTCCAGCAATAAATGGATGTTTTGATTTTCAAGTTTTTTTATAGTTCTGCAGTGTATTACTTTTTCCAACACCTATTTCATAAATTGGATCTTTTTTAACGTAAATAGTAGGTAGATTTACGATCAGAATTTATTTTTAGAATATCGAGAAAAAACTATTTAGATAACATTATTTTGTTAATCATTAATATTTGATTCTTCACCTGTTTTATTATTAAATGTTGTATTTTATAAGATGCATGGATTTTTATGTTATTTCCATTATCATCATTAACATTGTGTTTTATTCTTTTTACTAAGAGAAAATAATGTCATTGATACTAGTTTCAATCAGAATTATATTTTTTCATTCATCATTACTAATTCTATAGTTCTAGATATTTTACAAAAGGTATTTAATTACGACACATGACGACAAACAACGACTTGGGTAGTTCAAACTTGCTGGTTGAAATCGCATTGAGATGTGATTATAATAATAAAATATTTATAATATTGCTTTATAGTTTAAACTACGAAAATAGATGAACTCTGCAGGTTGTCTACATCTTATATATGTACTTATTTTACTCGCACGTGTACGTATAATTTTTAATTTGTACCTACATTAATATTAAATATTGGTTCAAACAATTTAAAGTTAAGCAAAATGATTTTTCATAATACTTGTATTTCTGTTATATTTTCATACGTAACAACTATTTATAAATAATTCAATGTCCCCTAATTAAATGTTTTAGTGATACCGTTTTGTTGACATTATGGTTTTCGACTTTTCGGCTAAATTACGCCAATCTGGCTAGTGCAGTAGTGCCTGTACAGTATCGAATACATTTCGATCTAAAACATACATATGCTTATAATACATAATATCATGCAATTGTTGTAATTATGAATTGTATGAATTACTAGGGCTAGGATTTTTATGTAATTAAAAATATTAAAATATGAAGGAATATGCAAAAAAAAGAAAAGAAATATTTTATATTCTATCAATCATTTAATAGTTTTCATATAAAATAACAACGCAAATATTACAATCAAGTATTTTACCATCAGGTTTTCAAAATTCAATAGATAACTCTTCAAAAAATTTTTCTTAACTTACCACCTTCGCTTTGGGTATTATTCAAAATCGTTAATTTTATATGAATGTTAAATTATAAAAACTAAATTTCATGCAAAATTCAAAAATATAAAATTTTGTATCCACATGGTAAACACGCGTCTTAATTATGATGATTAAATTAACATATGCGCAATCCCACATAGTTGACAAGCCTGTACCTATACCTATTAAGATGAAAACTTATTTTTTTCTCGATTTAACCGACCATATGTTAGTGTATAAATTGAATATTTTTTACGATATATAAAACGCTAATTACAGATCTTCCTTATAGATAAATACGATTTTACATTTGTTTTTTTCAAATAAATTCTCAAAAACTCATAATATGCAATCACACGTATTTTGATTAAAATATGCAAAAATGTGAAATAACAAAATTTTCCATTGAATTCAGTAAGAGAAAAGTTGTGGACATAAAAATGACTAGCAATGTATTTGGATTTATAACAAAAAATATTATGTACGGAAATCCTAGTCTTAATAGTACCTAATTACCATGTTAATTCGTTGCACCTAAATCTCGAATAATTTGTGTTCAATTGAGCTATGAACATACTTTATTTTTTAAGTCCTATTATGGCCATCAAACATTTTAGAATAAAATCACACGAATTTACGAATTAAAACCCATTTTTTTTAAAAATTTTAAATAGTAAAACTTTGTATAAGTTTTCCATTAATAATATATATATTTTAACCCATTGTTAATTTTAGTTATCACTTCGTTTGTACATTTAACGGTATATTATTATGGTCTTGAATCTTGAGGTGGTTGTCGATTACGTCTGCTGGCGATACCAATATGGCAATTTAGTTTGTCGGTCGTTTCGTCGTTGTGTGTTTAAACCATATGCAAATCTCGACACGGCATATTATTTTATTATAGTTGGATGTTTTCGACATGATATTGTAAAGTATGTGATTGACAAACCATTATTTTCTCATGCATACCTACGTGGCACGCACGTGTATAATAATATGCACACATCAGTTTTCAATATAATAAAGTTATGTTTTATAATAATTGACATCAGAGGTATCGTAGATACCACCGTTGCGTTGAATACATTCGCAACATTTGTGAAAATGTCGCATTAGACTTAACAGTTACGTCAGCTGGCTTAGTATAATAATTATTGTGTGAAGCACATAATATCATATTTTACACACACACACGCGTTACACACAGTCGTTTATGCACGCAGAGGATGCAAAAAAGATTGTTTTGAAATTTTCCTCCGACATAAGGGCATAACATTATTTCAGCTATCCGACCTATTGTCACACGGTCCCACCGATATTTCTAAGTCATATTATCATAATATAAAGCGTCAGTTATAAGCGTATGGTCATTGTATTGTTCGACTTACGGTTATAAAGTAGGTAGGTATAATATGTACCACTCAACAAGCGCAAACATTAACCTATACGCAAATACGTCAACCGCGAACTCATTTTTCAATTAGGTAGTAAATACGCATCGTTTTCATCACAGCAGTCGTCTTCGCCTATATGGTCAATACGTTGTAGGCAACAGTGCAACATATGAGTAAAACTAAACGGAAATATACGTACCTACAGGTATTTAGTAGTTTTTCATCATTAGTCTCCATAGGTCGTATGCCGAACAATGACATTTCAATATTTCAAGAACGAGTTTTTGGGCGTCAAAGTGTTCATAGAAATTAACAATTATTTCAGATATCAGTCGACAACCGTTCGCTGTAATTTATTCACATGTGATCATAATAGTCGTATGTACTAGCTATGACGAATACTACAGTTAATGTTAGGACTGTAAGAAATTTGAATAAAAATTAACCTAGATCAATAACCATTCTGAGATTTTTCAATGACGAACTATTGATTTATTTTGTGAACATGAAAGTGAGTTTTGACTGCAAATCATTTCTTCGTTTGTCATTATAATCCAATGCCCATCATATGATATGCATATGACGTTATAAGATATTGTATTTATTCATAGTAACCTTATATTTTCAGTGACGTTTATGAGGATTTCATCGCAATATTTGGCATCTCTCTTTGATCCATGCAAAAAATAGATATTTATTTTATTTTACCATAGTAATTATAATATTAGTACTTACCTGTGTACATGAATTATACTGAGCACAACTGACAGAACTATCGCGTGTGGCCCCAAAATGCATTTATGTGAAATCTTTTTTACAATTTTTGAGTAATCTTAGAGTAAAATCACAATTTTCAAAAATTATAGTGAATAATAATTATATAATTTATTATAAAATAAGTTTTGAAACGACTTTCAAAAAAAAAATTTTAATTTAATTAATTTTAAATTGTTTTGAGACAATATTTAGACAAATCACTGTCGTAATCTCATAAATATTATTCTCTGTATTATTAGTAATGGGTGATTTTAATATATAATTACGCTCAAAACGTGAATTCGTTTTGTCTATGTTGCTTGTGAGTCAGAGAGAGAAACAATCAGTGCGCTAACATTCTCTCATAGTTACTATAGATATTACCTGCTTATTAAATACAATTGTCATTATTTTTACAGTCATAAACACTTTGAATAAAAATGCCGGAGTACCACGTGATACCGAATGAAGAAGAAGTGAAGAGATTAAAAAAAGAGTATGGTTTGACAAAAGATCAAATCACTAAAGATGTAGCAACGGTCAGGAACTGGATGCTAACACAACCGCATTTACCCAAGTTTCCAGAATCTAAAAATGGTAACTATCTATCTCTACACAATGGCTTTTAGACGAGTGGTTTTGTATTTTTATACATTTTTGACAGTTAATTTAATCTCAAAAATATTTATTTGCTGATTCAGATGAAATAGATTTTTGGATCGAAGGATTTTTACGACTGACGAAAAATAATCTGGAAAAAACTAAACTAGGTGTGGAAAGTCATTTTCGCCTGAAAACATTGTTTCCACAAGTCTATGATGTATGTGATCTACCAAATTATGTGGAAAGTGATTTGTTTGAATATTTGTAAGTAAATCTTGTGTACCACATACATTATTAGTTTTCAGAGCAGCACAATATTATTAGTTTGTTGAATAATTAATTAGGATTCATTTCAATTTCAAAATAAAGTTGGGTGTTGTAAGATAGGTTGTTAATAGATTTACTTATTTTAGTAGAAATCACGCGTTCGATTCTCCAACACAACAAAAATAATCGTTACTCACTTGATTAATATTCCTCAAATGGAAATAATCAATGGGTTATTTAATGTTTTATAGGTTAGTTTTATTATTGTAATCACACGCCAAGTGGTAAATATATAATTTAATGTACCTTCATATTTAAATTCTGGTGAAAATAAATTTAAAACAGTATAGCATACTGCTAGATATTATTTATCTGCAAGAAAAGTTGAAGAATCATAGATATTATGTTTTTATGTATAGTGCAGTGAAAAAATATCTAGTAGCATGCCACATTTTATTAGGAATTTAATGAGCGATTTTTAGAATAATAAAGACAGTTCAAAACCTATATTATTTTTTTTTATTGTGAAATATTTTTAATGACAGTTAAAAGTCAAATTATTTTGCTCAAAATTAATTAAAAAAAATTTTATGTGTTTATTGTTGATTTGCGTTTCTATAGCGATGAACAAAGCGCTACTCAAAATTGGTTGGCAAAGTCGGTAAGAAAAATAGATGCTCCCAGCTCAAAATCATAATAATATTATCTATGCTAAAAAATATAATTTAGTATAATATCAGTTAAATTCTAGTTATTTTCTGAAACTTGTAATTTGCTATTTTTTGTTAGACAAATTATAATACAATTATTACTGACTTTGAAACTCGTTGTTACGCAAACAAAACTAATTATTTCCGCACGTACGGTTCACTTATTTTCACAGGACCATGGTCATGATGCCTAAACACACGGCCGACGGACTTAAAATAATGTACTACAACTTCAATGAAGCTAATTCGCATTTGTTTCGTCCGATCGAGATATATAAGAGAATGCGTTTGATGTTGGATATCTATCAGAAAAAAGGCATCGATTTTACTGGTATACACGTTTTGATCGACACGAGGCACATTACGTTGTCACACATAAGTCAGTTTGACTTGTTTCAGCTGAAGAGTCTCATTAAACATGCACAGGTCAGTAAACTTCGCTTGGATAATAATATTATTTCGTAATATGTTAAATATATATGTATTTAAACGTTTATAAGTTATAACTCGTGAATGGATTAGCATTTTCGTTTTTTTTTCAACAAAAAAAAAAAAGTATTAAGTATGATATATTTACCAATAATGAAATATATAATATATTATTATTTTCATTTGATACATTAATTTTGTTAGTCAAAATCATAAAGTTTAATTACAAATATGTAGTTAATATTTTGTGATTAAATAGAGTAATTATAATTATTGCATATTATAATTATATAAAATTTTTTATTGTTATGTAAGTGAAGAATAATCGAAGTGCCTACATACAAGTATACAACAATATAATATTATTTTTTGTTATTATTTTATTAATTTTGCATTTATTTAATTTATTTAATCTATTTTTTTCACATAATATATTTTTTAATTGTTTGAAGATGTTCATTTTTTTTTACGCACAATAAAGAATTTTGTTTGCATATTTTTTGCATATTTTTGAATTTTTGAGTGCATAAATATGTGCATATTTAACAATAATTTTTGCATAAAAATCCGGGCCCTACTAATAATGAATAAAAATATGTCTTAGACAAATTGGTGGACGATGAACGTTTGGACACATTGACCTAAAATCCAATTAGTTTGGGTAATAGATAAGACATTTTTGGATACACAGAATTAAATTCGGGTACATAACCATTATAACACGCGTAATAAAAGTACAACTTACTGTTTTTGACTAAGTCACAAAGAAAAGAAGCTATATAGACGATATAAATTTTTGATTTTTATAGATTTAATAAAATAATATAATTCATACCTATCGATCAAAATATTTGTACACAATAATATTTTAAATTTTATAATATTTAAATTTATAATTAATATTATTTTTGTTTTTGTATTTATTATTTTTTATAGATTTTTTAATTTAATCTAAATAAACATGATCAACATATTTTTAAATAAAATTTGAAAAAAAGTAGAGAATTGGTAGAGAATTTTAACTATTTAGGGCCAACCACCAACACAGTGCGTCTTATGGGTAACGCTAGTAAATGGAC
The DNA here is from genome assembly GCA_027563435.1 of Nasonovia ribisnigri. Lineage (NCBI taxonomy): Eukaryota > Metazoa > Arthropoda > Insecta > Hemiptera > Aphididae > Nasonovia > Nasonovia ribisnigri. The sequence goes on along the minus strand of JANEHU010002813.1, from coordinate 49,737 downwards.
TCTATATTAAAATAAAATAAAAACTTTAAACACTTTTACCTGTAACTGGTGCTTTAAAATAAATATGTTTTTGAGCTGGATATTTGATAAAATGTTTCTGACCAATTTTTCATAAGATTTTCGTTGTCATGGTTACTATTATTAACAAAAACATATTTATAATTAATAGATTTTCCTTGTAGAGGAAAAATATATATTAGCTATAGCTATTTTTTTTTAACATGATGTACCTGTTAAACGGTTTAACGGTGTATTCATTTTTAGTGTCTGAAAAAAAAATGTGTACCCAAACGTGTGTGAGTACTCAATCCTCAGGTTATTAATGGTTATGTACCCAAACGCGTCGCGGGCAAATTGATGATGTGGTAATGGATGAGGCACGTTAATGCTTATCACAGCCCATACCCAATGTGTCATATCATTTTCATAAATTGAGATGAAAATACAATATATAATTAAATAAATAAAATGAAATTCTCACTTTCGGTTGGTACCTATAACGTTTGAAGACCTAAAATTGCATATTTGACCATCAATAATTATTAAATTATTGTAATTTTTCAGAAAGCATATCCAATACGTCTGAAACACACTCATATTTTGTTCCCACCGAGTTTTATTGACGTAGCCAAAAATATCTTAAAACCGTTTGTGTCGAAAAAAATGTTTGCCAGAGTAAGTACTATGCTAATTTTTCACTTGAATCGTGTGTGACGTCACGCGTACCTACTGTAGTACTGAGTACACATTACGTAACCAAAAACGTAATATTATTTTTATATTATTGTAATATGTTGTAGTTATCTTTCCACAAAAACCTCGACACGCTATGGGAACACATACCAAGAGATGTACTTCCTATCGAATATGGAGGGTATAATGGTAATTTGGATGTGATCAGAGGTAAAAATAACTATATAATATATTCACCTCACTAATAATAATAATTATTTTATAATGTATTAACATTATTTTTTAATGGTAAAATCATTGTTTCTAAAAAAGTTATAAAATAAGTGAAAAAAATTAATAATGGGTTGCATTAATGTGCTGTACAAGGTGAGATAGAATGATCAGACAAATGAAATAACTTTTGTTCTAATCAAAATTTATTTCACCATGAACTATTAGAGGTAGGTACTGGGAGGACTTTCTCACTCACTTATTTCCATGCCATTATTTTGTTTTGTTTATTATTATCATATAAGGTTATTGTTTAAACTTGTAAGAAATTGCGTAATAAACAATTTGGAAAAAAAATATCAATATTTAAAACTTTTTTTTTTTAATGTAATAAATAATATTTAAAATAGCCAATTTTAAAATCTAATATTTTTAAAAATGCTGGAAAAAACATATTTATTCAGGTAGTTAATTTTTTACAATTTTTTAAAATATCAATATCGTTTTGGAGTACCTAAATTTATTCAATACGTAATAACTTTCATCAAAATATTATTTTTAAAATAGTGTATTTAACATGAATAAATCTTAAATTATTTAATATCCCACATTTTTTTCACAAGTCTAATTAGTGTAAATTTTTCATTTGTCAGGTCTTTCTGTTACCTACTCTTTGTGCATTATCAAAGGTACAAAAATTATTTTTTATTAACCGTAAATGTTTGTCATCCTTGGTTTTGGATGATTTTAACTTATTTAACTTATTGCCTTCTTATTATAACTTATCAAAGTTTAAAGATATTAATAAAATATTATGTTACAGAAGAATGGAAAACATTGATATTGAAGAACAACGATTGGTTTTTGTCCAACGTAAGTTATAAATCAGATGAGTCGAAAAGACCGAAGAAGAAAAAATCATTTTCATACGAAAAAATGTCATTTAAGGCTTTGATTTTGGACTAAAAATTTGTGAGGGTAAATTATATCAAAATTTTATTTTAAGATATTCATTTTTAAGTTTTATAAACTATATCTCAACTTATTTATACTTACATAAAATGTGTGTCTCTATAATATATCTTAGACTAAAATTGTAATGTTTAGTATAAATTAAATATATAGTAAGTATTGTTAATATTATGAATAATTTAGTATTTTGTATTTAAAAAATAAATAACGAAAAAAGGATTTATTCATCATTTTTACATCATTCGTTTATTTTCAAGAAACCAAATGACATGAGTTGCAATGACAAAGCATTTATCTGAATAACTTAGTGAAATAATTCAACTAAAGTTGAATATTTTAAACAAATGCGGGTCATGTATTATACTTAGTCTCGGTATTAAACGAAATATCAAATAATAACAATATTATATAAGTTGTACAATATTATAATATCAATATGATAACTGATGGCACCACGGCCAATGGCTGTATTGAATAATACATCTAATGATAATCAATAATAATTTATAACAAATAAAATATGAACTGTAAAACGATAATTATTATTGATAATATATTATATTATTTTATCGGCAACAACGTTTCACGTCATTCATTAAAAATCAATTATAAAAAAAACAAAAAATATAATGTATAATAAAAACTTGATGATTAGTAAAACGAAGTATATTTTATACATTATTATAGGATTGTTATCGATTAACTGTTTGTATTCACTAAGTTGTTTACTAAAAAATGTCATTGAGCTTTGTATTGTTGTGGTGTCTCATAAAATGGCTTGCAGTTTCTTTTTCGCGATTTTCGAGTAAACAACGTCGATGGGCTTTGTCTTGTCGTACAGTGCCGGTGCTTGAAAAATGATCAGGGCTGTGCCGATGAGACAGGCGCACGTGAATATCCACAGGAACAGCCTGTCCAAGACCATGGCCACGTATTGCCAGTCTTCGATGATCTACGGAAAACAGAACGAAAAAACATTAGTATACTGCTGCACCGCAGGAAGAGTTATCGAGAGCGCAAAATGACCATTTCCAATACATATATAGAAATTATATAATTATATTATAATATTGTACGAGCGGTATGGTTATACGAAATTCGAATACCCGTGAAAGTGATTTTCTCAGTCACGTCCCGCGAGTACCAGCTTTTAACGAAGATAATTCGGACTAGAATCAAGAAAACCTAACGGACAAAAAAAGACCATCCGTTTGACTTATAACTCACCAATTTTATTCAGTGTATGGAGGACGTGTCACAATGTCGGCCTGCAGCCAAGTCACCTTCCCCTGCACCTCCCCGGCTACCTAACCACCTCTATTCGGGGTCACCGCGGGGTTTTCCGCTCCGGGTCGTAATTATTTGTTAAATTGCAGGTTTCCCCCGTCTGCAGCGGTCCGAGTACCAATACATTCGGTACAAAAAGTAAAGACTTGGTCATTTCGTACGCTCTGCAGTGACCACCCAAGTGACCCGCGATGACAGCTGCACTCACCTCGTCGAACTTGTCTTGGTTCTTGACGTGTTGAGCAATGAACTTTGCGTCCTGGATAGTCTGCATGGCCGGGTCGTGCCTGGGCTGCTGGTCCACCGGACACCCGTGCTGGTGCTGGTGATGGTGGTGATGGCTCTCGAACGTCGGGCTGGCCAGACCGTCGTCCGTCGTGGTCGTCGGGCTGAACATGTCGTCGTACTCGTCCTCGGCGTCGAGCTCGATCGCGTCCTCGTCCTCGTCCGACGCCATATTCACCACCGTGTCGTTGGACCCGGTCACGGCGCCAGCACCGGCGCTCACGCCCGCGCCTCCATTCACCCCCCCGGGGCACGCTGCCCTGGCTCCGCAATACCTGGACGACGGCAGCGGCGGCGGAACGTCGTAATCGAAACTATAACCGCGGTTGTAGCCCAAGTACTTGTCGATCTCGGACGGCACGTCGAACACGCCTGACAGGATTTCACCGTTCTTCTCGTCATCGTCGTCGTCGTCCTCGTCGATTGAGTCTCCCTTCTTGGGCCGCTCGATAAACAGCACCTTGGGCAGGATCTGGATGAACAGCTTCACCACCCAAGGTCTCATCTTGTGAGTTACCGGTGACCTGTTAAATCGAAAAATCTTATATTATATGCCATACACAATATTATGTATTATAATATCGCCACACCTGTCCTTCATGTAAAGAGAGGTAAAATGCTCAATAATAATATAACAACTCAAAGTGTCGAAATAATATTTTTAAATGTAGGCGATACTAGCAAAAGTGTATTTGAATAATCGTCAGAAATATTTTTAAGATTTTAAAAACAGTCCTAATTGTATGTATCATTCGCTAAAAATTAATATTTTATTCAAATATTTAAATTAAAAAATATTCGACCATACACAGACATTACCTTCTCTATTATATGTAGAGAACTAAGTAGAAAATATTCTTATACAATTGTAGGTTTTATAATAATTCAAAGTTAGTACGTAAAACAAGACTTCTAGTTTTTAGAAATGGGTTCAAATAGTTTGTTCTATCAGTACAAATAAATCAAATGTATTTTTATTTTGAATGATTGTTACTATAATATTATAGTTTCATGTGAAATTATAAATGATATAATAATATCTTGAGTTTAAAATCGAGTTCTAAATATAGTGTAGTATTAACATCTTACGATTAAATAATAAACCTCATGTTTTCGTTCAATGTATAAAAGATTCAAAATTATTTCATATTTACTATTTACTGTTGGTTGACCTTAAGTGACGCGCTTGGTATTAGACCACATAATTGATTTTTTTCTGTGAAATAATTATATTTTTATTTTTAATACAATATTATAATTATTACAAAGTGATTTATATTAGAAATTATAAAATAATTTTGTACCCTATATTATTATGTTATAAAAAACTATTTTTTGAAACTTTTGTGATTGTACGAAAATTCCTAAAATAAGCATAATTCTATAGAGTATGGAAAATTCGCAAAAATAATTTTTGGCATAATATAGAAAATAGACTGGTAAATAATATTACGCCACGTCATCAAAAGTCAATATTGTTGCAATATTGTAAATTTTAGTCGTTTACATTACTCTTAATTTTCGTTTTACGATAAGACGTATAAAACATCTTCCACAGTCGACTTAAAAATTTCCTTCCAACAAGACAATTTATCGTTGTGTGTTATATAATAATATCATCAGAATTTATAATTATGCATCGAGTAACATTAATAAATATGTTATGCGTCGAGGGAAGCAAAGACTTACACATGGCCCCTTATATGTTAGGTTAGATATTATTTACGTCATGGCGTGTAGAACGGGGTAACGTATAGGCAATTAAGGTGCATGTGAAAATGTTTATTTCACTGCGTCTTTCGTGGATTACTACTGAGCACCATGCGACACACAATTTATTATAATATAATATTTGATTTACGGCGTGCGCCCGTTTACCTGAAGTTAACGTTCAGGACGGCCACGGTGACGAACACGGACAACGTGACCAGGACCATGGTAAATAGCAGGTATTTGCCCAGCAACGGCACGGTGAGCGAAGTGGGCGGTATGATCTCGACCAGCAGCAGGAAGAACACGGTGAGCGAGAGCAGTATCGATATGCAGAGCGACACCTTCTCGCCGGACTCGGACGGCAGGTAGAACACCAGCACGGACAGGAACGATATACCCACGCACGGTATGATCAGGTTCACCGTGTAGAACAGCGTCTTCCTCCGGAGCGTGATGTTGAAGAATATGTCCAGGTACGGTTCCTCGCAACAGACGTAAAACTTTTCGTGCCTCACGGCCGGCACGCCCATGATGTCCCACTCCACCGACAGGTAGTAGTCCTGCAGGTCGATGCCCACTTCGATCACGTCCGAGTCGGGCGCCTGAGAAATGTGTCGCAAGTCCATCTGTGTGTCGGGCGAGACGGGAAAGAGAGAAAATGAAAAAAAAGTTAATTTAAAAAAAAAAAGGTCAATGTCGAACTACGGATATAGGTACAGTATTATAATATGATAATATTATGCTAGACGAGCTCTACCGAAAAGTGACGCGTATGCAGTGAATAAAAAAAAAAAATGTAAGTACGCGATATTATAATATTATTATTTCAACATTTTGCCGGCTGAGAATGAAAAAGTTCTATATGTCTACTTTTTTAAAAAAAATAGTTGTATTGCATAAATAATAAATGTTTAATTTTCAAGTGTCCATGTTTTGATCCAACAACTGTTTTTTTACATGAAATTATTAGTACGATGTACAAAATGAAAAGATTCTATAGTCTTGTTATTCAGCGTTAAATTAGTCTGAAGAGGGCTTATCAATAATACATAGTGTCGATGGTACAAAAAATAGATATATATTACAATATAATATACATCGTACAGTTAAGAACAATTTTATTGATTAATTGCCCAGTTATTTAGTCAGAAGAATAAAAAGATTCTATGGGTATAATGGACTTTTTTTTTATTTTTACTAACTTTTTGGTAACTAGTACTTAATACTCATGATATTATATCTGAGTATCTAAAAATAGTTATTTTTATATGATATGCAATATGCATCAATATGTTAGTTTTATTTATAAGACGCAACCTGTGAATAAATTATTTACTATCAAAGATAAAAAATTGCTCTCCTGAACAATTTTAACATTGTGACATAAAACTTTTTCATTCTCAGCTCTCAAATTATGGAATACCCATTGCTATATAATAATAATAATAATAATAATAATAACAATAGTAATAATAATATCATCAACTGCGCAGTGCTGACGACGGGTCACGTCCAATATATCAATACGACGACGACAACTGTGGTGTTCAATCAATCAACTCTTAATGCAGTTTACATGGTGTGACTACTTTCCCGGTGACCGTCTCCCCCTAGGAAAATTACCTTTTCACCACGACCGACTAAAAGAAAACATATTTCGGAGATGCACATCACGTCACCCGGCCCCAAGCGCGGTTTCTCACCATGTATCCGTCGTACGTCCAAGATCCAAACTTCATGGAACACGTCTGCTCGTCGAACGGGAAGTACTCGACGTTTATTTCGCAGAAGGATTTGTAAATGGCAGGTGGTTTCCACACGACTTTTCCCGTGTAGTGCAGTATTGCTTTCGTCATTATCGTCACCTCGTAATTGCCATCGGCGCTGTAAATAATTGCATTAATTATTGTAATAATACGTTTTTGTTTGTCAGTCATCATAATCGCTGCACACATTAAATACGCGTGTCTGACGGAGAAATCGACCAAAGCCGATATTCGTCTAAACCGAAATGTTTAACTATTGCAGGTTACTTATCAAACTAAAGTTTTTAACTTTTATCACGAATACCTACTTAATATTAGAATGTCAAAATAATATATTCCTATAATAAATAATTATCCTATGTCATTTAATAATCAAACAAATTTTAGAAGTAGGTATACCTAATATATATCATAATGTTTGTTTTCATACTCGCAATGTTATTAATATACTTTAACTCTAATATAAGTATTAATTACAAATGTAATAGAACTATATTAATTAATCTACATATTTTCATAATAGTGTAACGAGACGAATATTGTGACAATTAGTAATAACATAATATACACTTATTATATACACTTGCCCAGCTGTACTCTAATTTATAAAGTGCTTTATAATTGTATTGTATTCTAACTATTATAGTATTACATTAATAAGTGATCAAAATTGTTTATTACGAATAATATATAATAATATATCGATGTGTAGATTTTCCAATCTTATACGTATATTATAGTGACGAATAGATACGGTAACGGGTTGAGAGTGAATAGATTTTTGAAAAATTAAATTCATTAATATATTATAATATACGAGCTATATGAATATTAATCACTTACCAGGTACCACACCCTGTTTAATTAACAATATAAGGGCGGTATTTCACCGCGTATACCGTATGTCCTACGCTGCCCGTGTTTGATCTGACATTCTGATTTTACTGATAACTAGATTAGATACGATATAAAAATTGAATTAATGTACAGTTTTTGTTTTCATATTAATATTATAGTTTGTATGTTTTAATATTATTTCTGTACGCCTTCATGATGTAAACGAGAACAAAATCACGGACACGGGAAACACGGTACACGGTATAGTAGCTGAGGACTACCGCGTGTGGTATGAGTATATATAGGTATCAAAATATCGGTGGGTGACCTATATCATAATATAATATTTGGTTATATAGTTCCGTTAATGATGTCTTGAGCCACATACCATTTACAAGGGGGCTTAAATAGAAGGTACATCGTACAATAGTTAATTTATTTAAAGATAAACAGGTGCATTTTGGTTTACTCCAATGTGGATTACGTTGCGCGATCCAATTTTTCGTTTAATTTCACAATGTAAAATTGAAATTTGTTAGTTATAATGTTACGCCATGTCTATCGCTTGGCCTGTGGACTTTATGACTAGCAGTAACCTTTCGTTTCATATAATATTTTAATATTCAATATATATCCGTTTGAAGACTTTAAAAAAGAAACTTGGTACTCTTGTTTGTATTCATATGTTACAGTTTTTCCACGTGGTATATGAGTATCATAATATCAATGACCTATACCATTATATAATTTTCAGTTAAAGTTCCGTTAATGTATAATATAGTCTTACCCATACCATTCACAGGGGATATGTCTATTGTAGCTAACACAAAGGGAATAATCCGTCAAGGGTTAAGCGAATCGCTTTGATACAAACACAATTCCATTTTCATTTGTGCTCTTCAGGTCTAGCTAAACGTGGTGTACATAGTTTCTTTTTTGGTACCAAAATTATGATGATTTGTTAATTTAAATTTTACGCCATACCTATTTAATCGCGGTATATTTAATTTCGATAATCTTTAATTTTAAATATAATACTAAAATATCCATTTAAAGAATTCAAAAATAAAAAGAAACGTGTTACTCTCGTTTAGACCCATGTGTTATGCTTGCTAAACTCTAACTCTGAGTCTATGAAATAAAAAATATTATTTTTAACAATTTTGATTGTTTCATTAATGTTCATTATTACAAATTTCTTTTGAAACATATATATTATCTACTCATCAGAATTATTGGATTCAAACGTGTGACACTGGTCACTGGCTAGATGTACAAGACTATTATACATATGGATAATATTGTAAATTATCAAAGAGTTCGACAATTACGGTACTCCGCGGTATTGACCTTCTGAGTTTAGTTTTGGGTCAGGCTGGTCCTTGCAGTATCTTGGTAATTAACAACAAACAATGATAATGCACAACATTTATAGTCGCACAGGTTCCCTAAAATATTTTAATCAGTTACTGTACATTTATTGGCTTTAATGACATGTATGTAAATCTTTAGAAAACGTACGGACATTTTAAATGATTTTAACTTTTTTTAAATGTCTCTTTTTACTTTTTTTATTTTTTATCTTTAATATATATATTACCTAGGTATACAATTTGTAAAACTTTATTTACAATAAGAATATGTGCTAAGATAAACATGATATGATTTACATTGAAATAAGTGACCCAGTGGTTACACTTTATATCCTGAATATTTAAGTGTATAAAATTATACATTATTACCTATCTAATAATTAGAATTTAATTTGTACATTTATAATCATTAGCGTTTTTTTGTCATAAACAATTATACCTATAATATTCATTAAATAAGGTAATAAATTATTTTCAGATATAAAGATGTATTTAAAGACTAATTTGAATAATTTTTCATCCATCCTTATTTTTACCATGTCATATTATGTACTTAACCTGACCCGTCACTATGTTTACAAAATCGGGGAAAAAATTATTGTCTCATATTTTTTTTTCATATTATTAAGTCTATCTCACTTCTTATTATATTGTTAGATATACGTCGCGTGATACTGTTAAAAAATAATCAAGTCCAAATTGGTATTATTTTAATTTCAATAGTTTTTTTATTTATAATATATCAAACCTACTTGTTGTACAAGACTATGTCTGGCAACCAAATGTGTTCGGATGGTACGTGTAAAGTATCTACCCCTCCGTAATCTTCGGGATTCCATTTCAGTTTGTAGTCATTCCATTCCTAAAAATACACAATACAAATATGTAAACGTGAAAAATAATAATAAAATTATACAATTCTAGTAGGTATTTCTTACTTGTTCAACCCATACGTTTGTCGTCATAATTTGATTTCTTAAATTCTATAAAAAAAAAAATTGATATTCGTTTATTTCAGAACAGTTATTGCAAAATATTAATATCGACATACTGGAGTAGAAATGGAAACTCAGTACATTTTAAGGGTAAAATTACAATTTTACAGATGTTTTTTACCGTTGTTAAAATGACCCATAGTTTTAAATGTTTTTAAAAGCATAATAACTATAATATATTTAGATGCCTATGACGAACACTAATATTTTATTAGTATTTAAGACTAATCAATCAATATTGACATGAACAATTTAAGGAATATTTTAGGTACGTAAAATAATAAAAAAAAATATGATTTACCAATTTACCGAATTTTACGTAAATGTACAGGTAAATTATCTAAATTCCATATCTCTATGTAGGATGTAGGTGTAATGGGTGCGGTTTAAATGCAAATAAAATATCTATCTACTAAATTTTTATTTTTAAACAGCAATTTATATCGAAATACATCAAATTTGTCACACGTTCTATTGTTTTGTATAGGGTAGCGTGTAAAGTTCACAATGATTAATTATTAAGGTCTTTGGAAAACAGACAGCATTATTAATCCAGCTGTCTACCGAAATTCTCATCGGTATAGGTCACAAACGTCAAACCAAATTCACGAAATGATTAAACGCCGTCGTTTCGAACTATTGTGAAGAGGAGGATACAAACATAGAATTCGTTGTGAACATTAGTAATATTAGTGTAGTAAAAAGGTTAAATTTAATGAAAAACGCCCAAATGACAATGTAATCATAACATAATAATATTTTCTTTTAAACGATAATAATGGGTTTACTCAATCATAAAATAAAGCAACATAGGTAGATATCATGGTAACAGTAATTATTATAATGGTACTTTTGTATCAGTCATATTTTATACACATACACATAACATTATAATAATCAACAATTATTATAAAAATAAAAAAATAATGTAGAACATATAATATTATTATACAATGTGTATATTTAGAAATAATTGAAACAATATATATATATAAAAATAGGTAAATAATATTTTATTGTAATTTTATTTGTAATATTCTATTTTGTAACTGTGTTTCTGCGCATTATACAGGTCCAGTCTACTCACGGACGGTTTAACCTGTGCCAATATCATTATTTTCAAAATTATTCCTCTTCCCCATATTCCCATCGCCTATAAGTTGTAATACTCCCACGGGTGGGTCATGATGTGTTAGTGGCCAAACAAATGATAGTCTTCCATTGTAATGTATTACTGTTTTAGGTACGAGCCGGGTTACATGAATATAACAGACAAAATATGTATGTACATAAAAAGAAATGTTCGCTTCAAATTTTCAGCCGATGGTAATACTATCTTGATGAAATTGGAAAAATAGACGCACATTTTTATTTATTCCCTTTTACCGCCGTGCACCTTACAACTCATGATTACCGTTCTGAGCGTGTACATTAAAAATTTTTTTTTTTTTCAACAAAAAAATGATGCTAAATCGATTTTTTCATTCGGTTCATCGGGAAATGAGAATTTGGATTATAAAATTGAAGTCAGCACCTACCTACTTACCTACAATTATACAAAGGGGGTAAGCATCAATAACGTAAGGTACCTCTTTTTAGCGGTACAGTACATACAATTTATTATACAATATAGATTTATTCAAAATGAATCATTCGATATATTGCCTTGACTTTTCAAGTCACCTGATTTCGACCATGTGACACTACTTTTTGTGGGAATATGACGTTAAATCGTTAAAGATACTATTTACCTATACGTACCATCATTATATCATCAACCATAGAGAGGAGCTAAGAATGTACAGCGGAGTCAATTACAACTGGGTTTTTACCCAGGTAATTCGTGAGCCTTGGTTGTTAATAGAAATTTATGACCAATCTTTTCTGAGTGTAATCAATAATCATTTATTATCATTTATAACCAAATACTTTAAAACCTACGTTTAAAAAAAAAACAATTTTTCATAAATCGACTGAAATATTTCAAGAAGATTTAATTTTAACTTTTAATTAAACTGGATATGCATGGTATTAATTCGAGTTCCGACCAGATGGAAATAGAATGCATTTTATATAGGTAGGTAGTAGGTACCACACTACCACATCGAATTAATTAGAAATATCATTATTTTATTAATAATCAAACACGAACACATCGTACAATACTATAAACCTAAAAACTAAAAATATACAATCGTTAAATCGAATGAATCATTGTGAATAATTCTGCAGTATTATTTAGGACTTAATAATATTTATATCGTTTATTTTAGGCACTCCACCGTGGAAATCCACCGAGAGACGGACACTTACTACTTCGATGATTTGGGACAGTTTTAGACCCATTTTGACCGTCAACCGGTCAGAGTTGTTGCCGACGGGTCTGATGAGTCTGTTGTAGTTGCTCAGCAGATCGTCGTAAAGCCGTTTGGCGTCGGCGCTTCCGTACACGAACGCGTACGGCATAGCCAACTGCCCTACAATGACCGCGGCGAATATGGCGCAAATGATTTTCATCGCTGGAACAAAAACAATAACGAAGTTAATATTTACCGATTAGTAATATTATTATACTATACGATTATGACCTTGATTGGGAGGCATACCTACACTACAGACATTGATTGTTGGTATCAAAACAGGAATTTTAAATATGTTCCTACCTAGTGAGACCGTGCTGGTCGTAGAATTATTATGGCACTTGGCGCAGCAATTATTTCAAAACTCAATAATTTACTCGAGTGACTATAGGGAAAAAATAAAATAATACCATATACCAATACCGGTATTTACATTTTGAGCAATTTCAAAAATGTATTTTTTATCAAGTATAATACATATCTATTTTATTAACGCGATTATAGATTATTCGATCGTTGACACGACATTTTTATAATTGATTACTAATAGTCCACATGGTCAGAATTTAATATTATTATTACGAAAAAGTACCTGATATATTGTAAGATACTGGACGTATTATCATACATTTATAATTTAAAAAATATCATTATATATTATATTGAATGTAGATATTAGTAAAAAAAAAAACACGCAATATTGGCATCGAAACTTAAAATAAATAACATTCAGGTGTATCAATCAAAATATGATAAATGATCGAAACGCGAGAATTGATTTGATCATATTTAAATTTCAGCAGAGAGCGTAGGCGTACCTACTGCGTTTTGGAAATTGTCCATGTTGTACGCATTGCCATATCTAGAAAGTATAATGTTATTCTGCATTTGCATAAACTTAGGCAGTTTTATTCAGGTAATTATTTGAATATAGAGAAATAATGTAAAATAGTATGTAATATTATTTCTGTCCAAGCCATCAAGGGTTTGCAAAGATCGTTAATTGTCCATATCATTTATATATACCGGTTTAAACGTTTATTGTCATATATAAATATTATTGTTATTTATGTGTCACATACAAAGTGTTATGGTATCACTGGTATTATAGTGATAACAGTGTTATTATAATCAGTCAACATACCAGACTGCTCCCATGACCTAATATGCTTGTGTTATGTAGCGCTCTCATGTGGTTTTGTAATAATATATAAAAATGTTCATTTATAAATGTGTAAGTTTATTTAATATGTATACCTAAATAATTGTATTAGTGTACAACAATTCAATTATAACACAAAGTGTTTCACCAAACATGCTCAACCCCATTTTTTGTTTTAATAACGAGTTTATTCAAATTATGAATTTTAGAATTTTAAAAAATACACAAATACCATTTTTTTCAAAATCATCAATTGGTTTGTACTTCATAAGGAGTTTAGTCCACTGGCCATGGAAAACTTCAGTTTTTAAAACAAGAACCTCCTTCTTTACTGTAAACTATTTAGTGTATAATTCTCAAAATTTTGAATAATATGTTATATTTACCTAATTCGAAATTTGAAGTATTTTCTCAATTATTAAAGTGTTTGAGCTGAGGATAATAGTCCTCAAAAATGATTTTAAAAACATAATATAAATTATGGTTAATATTGAATCTAGTATTTATTATACTAGAACCATTTTTACAAATAGATAATAGCTAAAAAAACTACTCTTACTAATTTCCATTCTGATAAGTCAATGTTTCCAGAAAAATCATCCCCTAAATAATTTACAATAGAAAGGGGGGTTTCATTTGAAATACAGAAGTTTGTATCTTCCCAGAACATCGCTTAAGGGTGGTACAAGATATCTCAAGAATTTGGAAATATGGTCATAAAGTATATTTCAAAATTCCACAAACAGATTTTAAATAGCTGCATTATTGAATACAACAATGAGCTGAGTATGCTTGGTCAATCATCCTGTACATAATATTATACTCATTACGGTTGAGTATTTTTTTGGATAATAATTTGTTAGGTGCAGTGTAAAAACAATATTTTGTTGATGTAAAGCCAGTTATCAGTATGCATCGGTGTCAGGCTCTCAATAAAACACATCTTAACTAATTGCAACCGGCAGCATCAAGGCCGACTCGACTTCGACATGTCTAAAAGCCTTTATTCATACCTTGGACTATATCCCAAACGAATTATTAACTTTTTAAAATCAATTTATTTATTTATCAAAATTAGAAAATTAAATATTCAAACTAATATATGTATAGGTATTGGTTTTTGATTACATTTTTATCCTACAGTTTTGTTTACTTTACCTATCCTACATATCATTCAAATTAATAGGTATACACGTCATATAAATTAATAAAAAAATATTTTGTTCGATAGTTTTACAATTTTTATAAAATAGTTGGGAAATTACTAGGTAGTAGCATTAAGTGCGCAATAAAATATAATAGAATATACTCAATGATAATAGATACCTACACACATGTACAAATATATTTTTAATTTATGGTGCGTATAAGTAAAATATAAACACCTATAGCCATCTGAGTACGTTTTGTTTAATTATTATTATACAAAAATCCAAGGCCAAATGTGAGTGAATAAGTTAGGAATAAGTTAAATTTAGTAAGAATAAAAAAGTACTTATCAACTATAATGTTAATAAGAAGTAAGAACTAACTTAACTAAAACTCATATCTAATGTTGCAATAGTTTAATAAAAATTAATAAATCGTTTTAAATATCTTATATTATTATATTGTGCAATAGATTCAACTATAAAATAGAGACCATAACAATTTTTACAACACCTTATGTATAATAATATTTGATGTGTTAGGTATTATTTATGACTATGTGATACATATTGTTGTTTGTTTAAATAACAATACGTTTAAAACAATTTATATCATGCATTTTCTTACTTATAAGTTATAATAAATCTATACTAGTTATTAATTTGTTATTGTTTTTGTATTTGTTTATTTTTATGTTAAGCATGTTAAAAATTTTTTATCCTGTTTAAAGTCGTGTTATAAAAAGTGTCCACTATTTTAACACAATATATCATTTCGACACTATACAAATGACTCTAATATATTTATTATACAGCTCTAAATAATATAAAAAGAATAACGTTTTGCTCAATTACTCAACTACACGTTTGGTTATATAACTACCAAATAATTGACCTACTGTAACGTATTAATTATAGAAAAAAATTAAAACGTGCGTTTATTTGTTTCTACCTATATAATTATTACGATGGTTAAAAAAAAAAAACCAAAAGTTTATCAACTACACAGGTACGTAAATGCTCTATTGTAGGTCGCATAATATTATACACTTGTCTAACGCCGTTTAACAGCGTTAAAAAATTAAAAAATCGGACGTTTCGTCGATAATATTATAGTTTAAATACCGCGATAGATTGAACGACAATGAGTTGATTGGTCTTGATCACGGACGATAACTACGATACTATAATATCAAGTGATTGTACGCACAACGTGCTCGGAGTTCAATGGCATCATTAGCGCCGTCGACATGATCGTATGGGCACAAGTACCTATTATTATAGCACCCGCCGCGAACGGTCGACGATCATGAACGGTCGTCGAAACGTGTTTGCGCGCCATTACGATAAATATTATAATATTCTAATGATCGACGACAATATTAACGACGATATTAACCTATGATACATAATAATATTACACGATACGCCTGGATCACTTCGGCTCGCATACTATTTTTAATACCTACTCGAAAACTGCACCGACGCGGTCGCGTGCGCGAGGTGAAGCCCCGTTTCAAAGGGTTGTACTCGTGTATCGTAATAGAGGTATATTATATTGTACCGCGATGGTCTATAATGTTCGAATGGAAACCTCGCGAGTGCCGAGTGCTGTGTCTGTGCGTATGTTATAATAATAATAACAGCGAGAAAGAGATAGAGCGAGAGAGGGAGGGACAGAGAGACGTAGATGTGGATGGAAAAAAAAGAAAACAACTCCATATCATAATCGGCGCGCACACACTATATTCACCCCTTTGGCGTGTCCGTGCATGCACCAGACGGAAGTATTTCGGAAACGCGGGTGTGGCAGTCGGAATGGTCGGTATAGGGGGGGGGGGGGTTGATGGGATCCAGGCAATGGTGGTGGTGGTGGTGGTGGTGCGTCAAGAGGCAAATGGTCCATTGCGGGGAGGAGGGGAGACGGAGACGCGGAACGTGTAGTATTTATCGATCGACCTTGTTTTCAACGGCTTAACCGTTCGCGGTGCACGCGCGCGGCGTTCGGTTTCGGTTTCAGCGAACGGTTCTTTTTGCGTCGGCGGATCGCCCCGCGAAAGGGTTCGACAGAAAAATATTGCGTACGCGCGTTTGCGTTTTTTTTAGAAAATATTTCGTCCTTTCGCTATAATTGTTGTCATCTTACTTTTTTTTTCTCGAGACGGCACAATTGGACCGGAAACCCGCGACGTCCTCGTCCCGGACGCGATCTCGCTGCGTCTACGACACCGACGACGGCCGCACACAGATCGTGCACATCCGCTCGTGGACCATGTTTCGCGTGTTACACACTATACAATAAATACGTTTATTTCGTGTTCGGGGCTCGTACCCAGGGCGTCTGGGCACGAGTTGGCTGCTGTCGCGTGTGTGTTCGGGGCGTGAGTGTTGCACTGATCTCGGGACGGAGTAGTAGTCCGTACGCTATTCATCTGGTGCCGGAGGGCTGGCGGGCGGGCGGGGTCGAACGTCCACGAACGGGACCGAAGCGCCGCGGCGGCGGGCGGACCCGCGTAAGTCGATAAAAACAGTGTACGCGAACGCCTTTGGAGCCGGGATTTGGCCCGTTAATGACCGATCGCATTATATTGTAATACGAATGGTGCAGGCTCCGATAACGGAAATAAAATTGAAACGAACAATTATCGAATGATATCGTTATATATATATAGGTACCTGTATGACGCGTATCCGGGGGGAGGGGTTAGAGGGTTGTAATGCTAAATAGTTTTAACACCCTCCTTGAAAAAAAATTCTGGGTACGCCACTACTGCCCGTATTATGTACGACACGTATCGCGTAAAGATCAAGAATTACACTCTCATGAAAATAGTGAAATCTGAAGAAATATAATGTTAAATGTTATTATAATCGTCGGAGAAAACGACTAGAGAATTCAATAATATGCGCCTTTTTTCCAAACTCTCTTCGAATCACGATGATTCCGTCAATTATCATTGACATTTTACGAGATCCAGTGCTGTACTACGTATATTGAATACAATATTTATTATTATTACTTTTTTTTCGTGTTGTGTGAAATCTGTAGAGAACGAGTGACATTTCCGTAACAATTCGCACGCAGCTATGAGAAAATACTATTTTTTATATGCCTTTGAACTTGACACTGCTGATACAATTTTTTAATATCAAATCATCGAGTTATTCTTTCGACACACGCGTCTTGCAACAATACTCTCCAGAGGTACTTTGAATGGCCATGGGTGCTGTAGTTATACGGTTTTTACCTGGGAGGTGTTTTTAATTAATATTTTGTACCTTAATCATATTATATTCATATTAGGTATAAAGAATTGGTATTTAAGATTAGTTGATAAAAATAATAGGTCATAATATGTGATAGTATAATTTATAATGTTTTTAATATAGACAATATAAATTACAATTTATAATGTGGCAATAACTCGTTTTTATGTAATAATTCATTGAGGACTTCTTCAGAAATAATATTTGGTATTGTATAATGAACCATGGCAGTATAACTGTGCAATTATATTAGAATAGTAATTCACAAGTTAAAGTCTGAAATTTACAAAAATGAATTAGAACTTACGTCTCAATAATAATCAAACCTTGTTGTTTTTCATAACTCGTACAGTTTGACAATTAATATCATTATACATAATAAATCTCTTGAAATTTGATATTTATTTGCTCTCCATTTTGAATACATACTTTTATACTAATATTATTTGTACACCTAATAAACGTGTCTTTTTATTGCTTTGGTTATGTTAAGGGTTTATACCCTCTAAACCCACTCTCATCTTCAACACTACAGAATTGACTATAATGTCCCTTTAGAATCTAAAAGAATGTAATATCTTAAATAATTTGGATATTGTTCGTGAATATTATAATCTACCCCTCAAATCAGTATTTATTTGAAATTGTATTGTTTTCTGGATTTTTATTCTCTAATTTCTGTTTTTCGTGTTATGTTTAATTTAATTTGAGTTTTTGGTATTCATAATATTATATTTCCTGCTATTCTGTACTTGAAAATTTCAGGCATTTATCATAGTATACTAAGAAATGTATTGTTAATATTTTGTTTTATCAATGCCATTATCATTTAACACTGCTGTATTATATTAATGAATTGTTTTTATTTTTCTTTGTTCAACAATATTTTATTTCCAGTTAAAAATAAATTAATGTGTACGCTTTTGTATTTGGTATTTTAAAGTTATTTCCTGTAAGTATAATAATATAATCTGACGAAATTGCACTATTATTCATCATTAATAATCTTGTTAAGTGTGATAACCACTAATAAGTTAATGAATAATGATTATACTGAACATACTTTTTGAGTAATTAATTTTTATATGATGATGATTATCTATTTCTTAGTGTGTATTTTATTTACACAAACCTAAACCTGTAATCAGTAATTATGAATTTAATACAGCAGCTGACATTGCAAGTTTAAAGTAATCATAGAAACATCAAGCGTGCGCATATTTATAATTGTTTACTCGATTGTTTAGGTACGTATCAAATAATTACATATTTTATTGAGATGTTAAAGTCGATGGTTTATTATCATAACGTGGTGGTGTTGTCCGGCAAACATAAAGTTTAATATACGTTTAATAGTGCTGAGCTTGTATATAAGTCGGTCTTCGGAGATTATCGGTGTAAAAAAAAAAAATAAATGCAAAACTAAATTGTAAGTCTTGAATTCTGAATTCTTGAATTCTGCGTGTACTTCAGAAAGTTAGTTAATACTGATTTATATTTACGTAACAGATTAAACAAAAATTATTTTAAAATCGAGGACAGCCCTTCTAAATCTATACATGTAGAACGATGTCAAGACTTATTAACAATGCAATTAACAAAAACAATTTGTCCGATTACAGGATAGTTATTTTACCGATCGTTCGACGGTGGCCCGGGTGTAATACCAAAACAAATATTATGTTATTAATACAGTAGGTATGCTCTAATTATGTCAAAACTCGAGGACAACGGTATAAAAAGTTCTAGTTTTATCGCAATACTATCTAATTATTTCGAGGGAATGTAATCGAGAAATCGATTTGTTGAGTTTGACATTACGACAAATTCACGACAGAATATAATATAGAGTTTCGATATGATAAGAATCTCCTATATATTGCGGTATTATATAATATTATTATTATTTCGTTGGTTATACGATTATGCGGCTATCAGAGCAGAGTTTTATATTTTGAATGCCGTACATATATATATATATATATATAGGTCTTAATTATTTCGATGTTAACGTTGAGACACGCACAGCGATTTACGTGACCGTGAAACACGTTTCTTGCAAAGTATAATAACACGATGGTCGGTTGTTGGAAATATTGTAAAAAACCAAATTATATATTTTCATAATATAAAAAAAATGAACTTAAAAATGTAGGTAAATAATATTATAACAATACATTTAAATAAGGTTTGTTATTTATTACGTACATGCGCGATAAATTTATAAAACTTTAAATTAAATATTTCTATAGTATTAAACTGGTAATGTAGCTAATAATTTCAAAAGAAAAGTTTTATTTGGAAGAAAGTTAGAATTACATTTTGTATCAATATGCTTCAATAGCTGAATTCGGGTAACAAGTCAAAATGGAAATACGGGTATTGTCTTCAATATAAGTTATCGTCGATAGATATCGTTTGTGATATATTATTTAATATGTTATACATAAAAAATAAATGCCAACAAAAATTGTATTCACACGATTATCAATGGTGTAATGTATAATAATACAAACATAATAATATACAGTTAGGTATCACATTATTAGGGAAACATAATAAATTATTATAATTAATTTAGTTTCATAAATTAAATTAAATTACTATATAAGAAAAGTTATGGGTGGGGGGACTGAACCAAACCCCCTTCAAATACGGCCCTGCTTACAGGTATTACTAGCCGTTCCGGTGCGAATTCGACGCGTCTCGACTGCGACTACTGCAAAGTCAAATAATAATTACCGAACCATAATATTATTATTGTTACCATGGTATATTACGCTCGTAAAATTACAACCTCGGTAGTGGTGGCGAGTGTAAACAGCAGGCCATGAACGTTGGACAGGTAAATTATAATTTATAATATTATTATTATTACTATTATTATATCATATACGAGTTGAAAACGGTGCATCGTGTGATCTAATTTATCCTTCAGTCGCGCACAGCACGTGCTCAGGTTTGTATATTACATCCGGTCGAACGAAACCGACAGGACCACCTGCTCGCGTATTCTCATAATATTAGATTTTTGATGAGACATTTATATTCTTATATATTCAGCGATTAGTCAGTTTTTAATAACGAGTGGATATTTATGTTTTTAAAAGTTTAAAATATGATTCTAAGAAGGTAAACAGAAAAAAAAACCAAAATGGTATTATAATATAAAAATAAATAAATTTAATTTTAGTACCTATAATTATTTTATTTAGTATCATAATGAATGCTATATTATTTAAATTACAAGAATAATAATCACAGAATATAATATGCAATCTAGGGTGGATCAATCCACCTTGATAGATACAATCTATTTGTTGTGTTATCAATAATATAATCTATGATGTTATGACTTATGAAGTTTAAAATGATGGGAACATTGTTTTCCTTAGATAAACTTGTTATCTTATATAACACGTAGGATACATTACAATATTACATTTTATAATAATATTTCTCTTTCATTA
Source organism: Nasonovia ribisnigri (assembly GCA_027563435.1). Taxonomy (NCBI): domain Eukaryota; kingdom Metazoa; phylum Arthropoda; class Insecta; order Hemiptera; family Aphididae; genus Nasonovia; species Nasonovia ribisnigri. Next base: position 28,199 of record JANEHU010002813.1, on the reverse strand, counting down.
AAATATTAATTTTCTTCGCTTATAAACACTTTACTTTGTATATAAATTATAAACTATAAATCGTAAAGGCGTTTAAGTCTTAAACTCTATGCGACTATGCACGCAATCAACATATATTGGTATAATAGTTAATTATTAATTAGATCGACCGATATTCCTCTAAAGATCGATAAGTCGATTGACTGGTTGGCTACCCCCGTATTTAGGTATATATCATTATGGTCGCTGGTCGGGAAAAGATAACGGGAGTCTGTCCTAGACTCGCAGATCGCGGACGCTCTGACCTATAAGGTTACCAACCACCCAGCCACCCAACCGCCAACCCCGCACTAATGCCACCACCACGACCACCGCATAATAACACTCCGACCACCCCCAACCACCCACAACTGCGACACTGCCGCCGTGAATCGCTACGGGCGTGTCGGACAATACCGTCGTTATACGCACTCGAGCCGCGGTGGCGGTGAGCGTTTTTAATCGAAAAAATTATTACGAAACGACGTTCAGAAGTGTGCTCGGGGAAAAAAAAAACAATTACGCGGCGTCAATGACACACACCCACATTCGCACCCACATCGCGAGATAATGACGACGACGACGAAGACGACGACGGTGACGCGTCGTACGCGACCCCACATCGGCCGACCCGCTGCACGAGTCTGACGGCCCCCGCCGCCGCCAGTGTCAGGGCTCGAAGGGGCGTGCGCGCGGCGCCTTATAGATCGGCGTGCCGGAGCGCTCCGCGCCGTCCGCTCCGCTCGGCGCGCCCGTCGCGGTATCTCGGCACACAGTACGCACAGCATCCGCGACCCGACGAGCCGTCGTCCACAGCGGCGTGGCCGAACGTCTCCATAATATTGTATCGATTCAGTCGACCGCCGCCGAGGAGAACGAGATGCCGTCCGCCGCCCCCGTCGCGGACCACGACGGTGACATCCGCCACAACAACAATAACAACAACAACAACAGCAGCAGCATCATCAGCAGCAGCAGCAGCAACAACAACAACAACAAAAAGATCCGGGGACGACGCCGCCGCCGGGGTTGCGCGCAGCTGACGTCGTCCCTGCCGCTGCTGCTCCTGTCCGCCGTCGGGTGCCTGTGCAACCCGGACGCCAAGCGGCTGTACGACGACCTGCTCAGCAACTACAACCGGCTCATCCGGCCGGTCAGCAACAACACCGACACCGTTCTGGTCAAGCTGGGCCTCAGGCTGTCGCAGCTCATCGAGTTGGTACGACACCGTGACCCACGCACACCCCTCCGCGACGCAGATCTCGTCTAGCGTGGCCGGGCCGAGATCACGCGCCGCTGGATATCAGTAGTCATATAACGATATTTGATCCGTAGATGTATATCTTAATAATATTCTATAGAAGTAGTGATGGTCGTAGAGGCAGTATGGTATAGGAAGTAGTAGTAGTAGTAGTAGCAGTAGAAGTAGTATATGAGTTGTTGCGAGTAATGCCGATCGTCGCATGATGACTCCAGTACTTCCGGCTTTATTTACTTATTACCTGTGATGACCAGCTGCAGTGATGACCGGAACTGCGCGTTCGTCTCCGAACCTCTCCGAAGGCGACCGATTTATATACTCAGTGTTGTATGTAGGCAATTCGATTTTAAGGACAACATAATATCGATTCAAATGATTTTTATAATTGACAACAACCGCTAAAATATAATTAAACCGACAATGTTAATTATATGAATCACCATAGGATACTGTCTACACCATAGTCCATCCACGTGCGACTCAACTGTAGAACTCCGTCAAATTCGAAATGCTAATTTCAGTCTTAAATTGATAATATACGATTGAGGGCTAAGCATTTTGTACGCGCAAAGGTTACCGAGGGAAAAATGTCATCACGATCATTTAAACGAAATGAAAATTGGCATTCATATAGGAGCACATTAAAACCTAAACGATATTATTTATAGTCATCTATTGTCGCATAGGTTGAAATCGCGTGCTATTGGTGCTAAAACCATAACGTACGACGGTAACTGATCGAAGAAATGAGCTTCGTATTACGTTTGACAGAAACGAAAATCACTACGCCCAAATTGGACTCTCGTACATTAACCAACGGGTCATATTGCACGCTTCTCGTCGTAAGGCTTCGGCCGCGGCCGTTCACTCGTAACCGGACACTATAAACGATATGTTCAGCGGAAAACCGATCACACTGATTTACTATACCCGATAGGTAAGTAGGTAGGTAGGTAGGTAGGTGGTATAGATATAACATTATAACCACGTCCACAACCATTTACGTATACAGAGTGATTCTTTTGAGTGTAAACACGACATTATACTCCGTTACACTTTTACATTTTATCCACTGTTCATTATCAAAGTCACTACTACGAAACACCAGGATTTTGATAAACATAGATTCATTTTTTTTTTTTATCGCTTTGGTTTTTTTATGAACGGCTTCTTGCATTTTGAATTTCGTGTTTCAAAGCAGGATAATATATCTTTCTGGAAACGTCTGCACATAGAAATATACGAGGAAATATAACTTCGAACGTGTATTAGCATTGAGCATATATTAGGTATACTCAATGGTATAATAGTTCATTTACCAATAGCCATAAGGCGTATACGAAGTTTAGACGAACATTGTTGTGGTGGACGAACATTTTGCCGGGACCGCGAATGTGCCACTCCATTCAGCGACCTAACCTATGCCATAATATTATAATTATAGTAGGACCCTATAATTTTATTAACGCCGTTATAATACTTAGAAGCCCTATGAATTTACACGTTATAATATTATACATAATATAATACCTATACACATGCGTATTTCCGATCGTCATTAAAACATTATGTACAAATCGCGACGTCAGATGAAAACTACGTAGGTACCTACATACTATTAGAGTACAGTGAAACTTATATTTAAAAACATTTTCTGTTTAACGAAATATTTTTGAGAATCAAACCTAATCAGAACCCAATTGATTTAATTATATTTATCGATTTTCTCTAAAATACGATTTTTTGGTCGTTGCCCACGAGGCTCTGTAATATTATATGCGAGTTTCAGTATATGTTTTATAAACTTTTACCGTTGTTGTTGTCGTACGTCTTATACTCTTATATAAACCATTTTGCTGGAGATAATATCATCACGATAATTGAATAAGGAACTTTGTGACGAATCGTTGATATTATGTGTTGTATAAACCTATAGGCACCCCCATAGTTTTCTGTAGTATATCTACCTACTTAGAACAGGAACCCTGAATAAAACGAATACTGAATAATATTAAATCTCTTCGATTTTTGAGTTGGAAAAATGCCCGTGGATTAAATATTGCTAGCCATTTAGGTGATGTACGGGTTAATTCGCCAAGCATGCGTACGCCATTATTTTTTTCTTCAAAAGAGCAACTAAGTATTCAAAATCTGATTTTTGGAATTTTTAAATATACCTACTTTAAGACCTTTATTATTATACGGGACACATCGTTATGTTATACCATCTTATATACGAATATATACCCAATGGTAGTACCTACGAAAAATCTCAATAATTTAATGAATTCATTAGTAAATTAAAACTGGGGGTGAGCATGCTTGTTGAATTAGCAGCGTGTACTATACCGAAGGTCCGGAGATAAACTTATTATTATTTACATAATATCCATATCGGTTTTCCAAGCATGAAAAACTAAGAAACCAAATTCGATTGATTACACGCGTGCACTTTGTCTATTTTATTTCATTTGGTATAATTATAGGTGTATAAGTATTATAAGTCTGTGATTATTATACCTGTCTGGTAGTTCTCAACTATCAAACCGATGAAATGAGCGAACACTGGACACTCAATTCAACAATTTCAACACGTCGCTTGCAATGAAAAAAAAAAATTTTAAAATACTATACGACGATCGTTATTCATAATATAGTTTGACATTCGATGGCTCTATCGCTCTAATAGCTGGCAATAATAAAATATAACTTGTGGGGAAAACGAATTTCAATGTAATAAGCATTTAACAATACATTTAATAGTTAATGGCATGATGTGATTGATATTTTTTTTCACGGATATACAATTTAAACACATGTAAGCATAATAATAATACGAATAAGTGATAGTGATGACAAAGAACTCGTTTGAGCGGTTTCAGCCCGTGGTTGGAAATATTTTTCGAAGAAACGGTTAACTCGTCACAAATTTACTTACCACATTTAACCATTTCAATTAAATCTGAGTCGACGTGTTCCGTTATACAATATTTCCTGTATTATAATTAAAACATCAGCATAAAATATAGAGTTCGTTATGGCCTGTGGGATTTCAAGTTATTATAAATAATAAACATGTTAAAAAAAAGTCGTTACGTTTTTTATGATTACTACGAGGTGTTATGATTTATTATGTATGACAGACTGTAAACAGTCGATATAGGTGATTATAATATTATTCGAACAAAAACAACTAGGTATGACGACTAATTTGTCCAAGAATATCATTTTAATGTAATAATAACATGTTAATAATAATTATTAACGTTTTTTTTATTCTAGAATCTCAAGGATCAGATTTTAACGACAAACGTGTGGCTGGAGCACGTAAGTGATTTTTTATATTTTAATTTCGAAGAAAATATTTTTAACCGATCACGTTTAGGAATGGGCAGACCACAAGTTCATTTGGGAACCACTGGAATACGGAGGAGTCAAAGAGCTGTACGTACCGTCCGAACATATCTGGCTGCCGGATATCGTCCTTTACAACAAGTTAGTCTAAGACTGATAGATAATAAATATAATTTGCTCAGAGTTGAACTTAAAGAATTAAAACTTAATTTATAATGTTGTGTTGAATTTTAATACAACAGCGCTGACGGAGAGTATGTAGTCACCACCATGACAAAAGCTGTGCTTCATCACTCCGGAAAAGTGATGTGGACACCGCCAGCCATCTTCAAATCGTCGTGCGAAATCGATGTTCGCTATTTTCCGTTTGATCAGCAAACATGTTTCATGAAATTTGGCTCATGGTCATATGACGGCAACCAGGTAAATACCAACAAATATAAATTTGTCCATAACAAGTATACGATAACTGCAGTCAATTATTATTACTAGATAGTAGGTAAATAGTAGCTATATAGCTTTATATGGTAATTTAAACATATAATATATATTACGTAGGAGGTGTACTTAGGTATATTATATATTATTTTATATTTATATAATCGATGCTTACCGATTTCGATAGTAATATTCTGCGAATTTAGTTAGCGCTTTTGAAGTTCAGTTTAATTTGATTATCTATAGTCACACAGTGGGTAAAGTTAAAAACTAAGTTTATTCGATTGGTTTTTATCATCAATTAAATTACCTACATCTACAAACTGTATAAGTTATCATCATAAGAATAGTATTCACGAGGCATGTGTGTTGTTTCATAATAATACGATACCTATTAATTCATTATTTGAAAACGTTCGTATAAGCAGATGACGGTATTCATTTAAATAATAAATATTATTGGGTAACGTAATAAAAAAGTGAATATTTCAGCAATGTGGTCACAACACTGAATACATTTCCTGAGTTAAGATTTGTGAAATTTGTGGGCATAACAATATTCCGGTTAGGTCAGGTCAGGTTTTTTTATTGGATAAACAATTAATTTGAACATAATATTATTATTTGTAAGGCAAGGTAGGTATTAATTGAGAATATCTCGAGTGCTTCCCGTTTTAAATTTTTACCTTTTTCATAGTCCGGGTGCGTCCTCGGTCCAAAGCTATTTAAGATGAACTAATCGTCTAAAAACATTTTAGATACAGGTCTGACAATCGAATATTGTGGTTCAAAATCCCATTATATCTCCAGTAGTGCAGTAGGTCACATATTTAACTAAAACATAATTATTTAAATCTATCAACTTCCATGTACATTTAGTACCTATGCTGTAACTCTATAAAAAATCTAATATATTTTAGGGTAAATCGCTTTCACATAATTAATCTTTTATACCGTGTTCACTTATTATAGTTTAGTCTTAATCATATCGATATAGTTGGTACCTACTGTAAATTGGATGTAAATTATGGCTTAATATTTATAATTTTTTTTGATTAGTGGTTTTCATTAGCCGAGTTATTTATGCGGAAAATTTTGATTTCATCTACATACATCCCTTGATAAACTGATAGATTTATTACGACAGTACTTATTCCAAAGACAGCGTAGAATATAATATTATTATTAAATTTAACTCAAAGGCTAAAAGTCATACCCTACACAGAGTAAAAATTAGTTGAAATAAAATTATTTTTCTTCTTTATGATAGGCTCAATAAAAAAACTAAAATAATTAATAATTATTTATGAGCACGAAACCATAGAATAATGCAAAAGACGAGATTTATATGACGATAACAAAGTCATAAAAGTTGAAATGGTACAATGTTTTTTTAAAGGTTTGATCAATATGAACACGATCATGGAATTTAATTAACAATTTTACCTGAATTACTACCTATTTATAATAGTATAGCAATGGAACAACAGTTATTACATTAATTTAAATATTTTTTTTATAAGTCATTGAGAACAAGCGTACTATTTTGATTATTAGTTAATTAGAAATAGGTACTTTCCATATTAATAATATTATACCAAAAAGAATGTGCTATTTTAAAAATTAATTATTCTAAAATGTGTATAATAATTATAAGCTATAAAGGTTTCGACCTTAACAATAATTTATGATCAAGCAGATTTACCTAACGATAAATACAATACATATTAGGATGGTCGCCTCCCTTTTTTTCTACTCTTAAACGTATAATGTCTCACACCACTCGTCCCCAATTTTGTTTTACACGTCTTGATTGTACCTGCAGTATAATTTTTGAGAAATTCGGAGGAGTAAATTATGACGTCACAGATAAAAATGCTCGATAACAATATATTTGTATTAACCGCCGTTGGCTTGGCCCCGATTTTGGACCTGCAATGGACGGGGATCAAAATAAAAAAAAAATCTCCTCGCGCAGTTATTGATGAATAAAACATTTTTGCAAAACGCGGTAAATTTGCTTTGCTGTTTATCGCTTTTTGAGATCGGTTTGATGACGATTTCGTGATATGACCCACAGATAAATCTCAAGCACATCGGCCAACTGGTGGGAACCAACAAAGTGGACGTGGGCATCGATCTTTCAGCGTACTACCCAAGCGTGGAATGGGATATTCTCGGCGTGCCTGCGGAGAGACACGAGAAGTACTACTCCTGTTGCGTCGAACCGTATATCGACATATTCTTCAACATAACCTTGAGACGGAGGACGCTGTTCTACACCGTCAACCTGATCGTGCCCTGCGTGGGCATATCTTACCTGTCCGTGTTGGTGTTCTACCTGCCCGCCGACTCCAAGGAGAAAATTTCACTGTGCATCACGATCCTCTTGTCCCAGACCATGTTCTTTTTGCTCATCTCCGAGATCATACCGTCGACGTCACTGTCGTTGCCGCTGCTTGGCAAGTATCTGTTGTTCACCATGCTGCTGGTCGCCCTGTGCGTGGTCGTCACCATCATCATCATAAACATACATTACAGGTTAGGCAACTATATGAGCATAATAATATATTATAATAACTTTTTTTTGGGGGGGAGGGGGTACGACGGCCCCGTCCTACCCTCAGCGTTTTTAAATGCTTATAACTTTTTTTAGGGTTTCCTTTGCAAACAAATGTTATAACAATATCCATGTACTTTTATATACATGAAAAATCTGTTTTTATTATTTATTTATATAATTTGAATTAATAAACTGTATTAAAGTGAAACCTGTTTATAACAACAGTCACGAGACCGCCAAAAGTTTAAGAGTTGTAGTCAGGTTTAAGTATTTTTTTTAGTCAAATTCACATACGTATCTTTACAAATCTATTTAATAAAAATATTGTATTTTTATGAAAAAAGCTCATAGATCATAGTTAATATCAATACGTATTAGTCGCAAAAGACAGGTACACATACATACATAGTTCATTAAACACTTAAACATAATTACATGATTACGCAATTTACCTTATCGTTGTCAGTGTTAAATATGTGATACGTAATCAGTCGTACTTCGTGTCTTGACGGCGTATATTCACGTCACCTCTTGTGACTTTACACTGTTCCACGAACCGTAAACCATGATATTCGGGAAAAAACACCGTCTACATCAAAGCGCTGTGATATGATTGTATTGCCATGGTGTATTTCACATTATTATACCAGAGAGTATAATCCAATCCTACTGTTACCGGAAATCACGGTTCACATTATCACGGTGGAGTGTGAAGTCATCTAAATAGTCTGCTCCGGAATAGGTACCTATATCTTTGTCAGTTTGTCGGGAATTAATCATTTCGTCAGACGAAAGTTGAGGTGTCCGTTAAGGCAGGTTTAATAATTTTAATACTATAATACAAAGAATGTATTTTAATGTATTTTGAGACAAAAATATTAACTCATTAAAGATACGTATTACAATTTGAAATGTATGTTTTGTGTAATATCCGCCTTGAATCGTTATGCAAACGCACTTACCATTAGGAGGACGCACCACAACCGCATGTGTTGGCTCTGTCTTACAAACGTACAACTTGGGAAATTGTTCGTTCACAATAATATATTTAACCCTATAAATCCTAAAATTAGAGTGAATTGACCTGTTATAAAACTTAAAGGTTAGATCTATTATCCACAACATCTATCGGAGGCTTTTTATTAATATTTTTATTAAGAAGCAAGCTATAATATTTTTGAAACTGTACATTTTAAAATGATTATAAATTACTTAAAGATAACTATCAATAAAATCTTCTGAGATACCCTATAGATAATAATCTTATCTTTAAATGTATCATGAATTTTCGATTTATTATTTATTTACTCTAGTTTTAAAAATAACTGAGTTGTACAATCATGGATTATTGTTAACGTATAATTTGCCGAATAAGTACGTTTGTAAGACGGAAGTAACACATGAGGGTATATGGCATTGATTGCACGTTGCAATAATTATTGCACTTATTATGTCTGCAGGCAACCGAGCACGCACAAGATACCGTCGTGGATGAGGACGGTGTTCATCAGAGCACTGCCAAAAATGTTGCTCATGAGGGTGCCCGAACAGCTGTTGGCCGATTCAGCGATGAAACAGAAGCAGATGAAGACGTGCAAAAAATTAAACCTTAACTTGGCCAGGTATGCGCATGCGTTATACGAGACCACGGTGTGGTATTTTGCACAAGGCAATATTATTTTGTGAAGTCAACCGATCGTTATTCGCATCAATTGTTTATAACTATTTAGATAAGACTAACGATTAATAATAATATGGTCGTTTTGCGTCTGAGTTGCGGTTGCGACAGACGAATAATTATTGCGGTCGTAATATATTAACGTAATATATTATTAGGTTAGGTTAGCCTAACCTAACCTACCAGTTGTTTTGATCCCGGCCGCAACTTTGAATCTACCATAATGGTAAGTGGTAATCTAAAAAATGTTAGGGTCACTTCTTCGATTGTCTGAACTTTAAATTTTCGTTTAAATGATGACATTTGGATTATCGTGAAAAAAATAATGACTAAATCCAACAAGTCAATGTCATAAAATATGTATAACACATGATGTGTTTGAACATTTTTCTTGATGTTAAGTATATTATTTTTAAACCTTGTCGCATGCACTTTGGTCATACACCCAGAGTTTGTTCGTTTTCACAAATGTTTAAAAAAGGTCTTGCTTAAATTAAAATTGATGTAAAACATATTACATATATTCATACAGCTCTAAAATTAATTTTGAGTTTTTAAATCTCTTAAAACAATAACGGAAATCATTGATCATTAAAAGTGGTACCTATATGAATATAAAAGCGTTGAATGGTTTTAAGATTTTTGATTATTACTTTTGAATTACCTACGATGCTGCTTGAACAATTTATTGTTCTACCATACTTTATAATATTATATCGATGTGAGCAGTCGAACTTCAATTTTCACGAAATCAAACTCAAATCCATTTGTTACTAGAATTTTTTTCGAACTTTTCGTGCAATTTGGACTATTTTGTCAAATAACGGCACGATTATATTAATGTTTTAAGTTTTTTAATTATTATTTTATTATGATATTCAACTTGATTTTTCAAACTGTTTGAAGTATTCGAGTTTGTATATTATTAGTATCAGACGAACTTTAAGGTGTTTCAGTTTATTTAAGTTCGTGGTGTTTGAGAGTTCGACAACCCTTCGTTTTTTCACGACGATATACAAATGGTAATGATCATTTCGCTCATTAGATATTATTAGCGGGAGCGTAATTATCTAAATTATCATAAAAATATGTCACGATATAATAATAGTATCGATCTTTTATAATATATGCTCTATATGATGTATAAAAGTAGAACGAAACTACTGTGGGTTGAGTATGATGATATAATTTATGGCGGAAACGATGAAATCAAACATTTTTTTAATTTCATTTTGCGGAAACGAAAATGGTATTTTTTTGTTGTGATTTTTTTACCGTCGGTGGAAGCGGATATCGCCGGGGTGGCGTAGACCTCGGGGCGCCACCTGACGGATTTTTTTTTATATGTCTGCACAGGTTGAACGCAGCCAGCGTGGGCGCCACGTTGAACGTGCCTCCGGCGCCGGTCGCTTCGCCGCCCGCCGGCCACCGTTCGCCCACCGACTCGCTGCGCCGGTTCATGACGGCCGCCGGCCGGACCGGTTGCAACGGGACGGCGGCTGCGGCCGGGGCGGCTAGCCGGCTGGTGAACGCGGCCGTTTCGTCCATTGACGACACGCTCAACGATGTGCCGGCCGCCATCAGGAAGAAGTATCCGTTTGAGCTGGAGAAGGCCATCCACAACGTCAAGTTCATTCAGCACCACTTGCAGCGCCAGGACGAATACAACACGGTAATACCATAGATTTATTACCAAAAATAGAATGGCGTTTTGAATATCCGTCAAAAACATGAACGCCTAAACGATACGGTAAAGAAATAAATCGTATCGCACAAAGTGGCCAAAATCCCAGATAGGTACACTGCAGGTGTACGCTTATTACGATATAAGCACTCAGTCAGTGGTTCCCAAACTTTTTTCACCACCATGGTGGCACAATATTATTAGTTAGTTAACCGCCAAGTTCATTCATTAGCAGTGCCAGGAGTCAGGAGGAATACGACACGTATACCATCAATTTATTACCAGGGATTCGACTTATAAAAATCGGTCAAAGACATAAGCGCCTAAACGATACTATAGTGAATAAAACGGCAGGCATACCCTACCTTACTTTAACGTCACTGTCCTGGAATAGTGAAACTGGTTTTGATGGCAGGGTTTCTCTTGAGGATGCACAAAATCGGCGTACTATATAATGTCGTTGGACAAAATATAGTAATATTATATTTATATATTGTTTTTCTTTCATCGCCGAACGATGATTTATTCTTTTGCATGAAGTACAATGCCAGTGTTAAAATACTTTAATAAAACAAAAAAGTTAAAGTTTCACGGAACACCTTTGAAATTTCGTTTGGCACCACTTGGAAAGCATGTCAGAATTTTTGTGTTTTAACATAATATTGTTAAGTACCTACTTATGTAGTAAGTATTCGCGAAAACTATACGCTGTATAGGTAGGTAGTAAAAATTAATCGCACAAAACGAGTAAAGGCGTTTTAGAAATTGTATTTAAAATATTTTAACAATTTTATAATTTGACATTCTTTTTAATATCTTTGGTGCGATTATGTCGTGATAATATTATATAAGTTTATTTCCTACTAATTTAGGTGCAAGTAATTTTGATACTTTTGGTGCATAGATTGTAAATTTGTAATATTATAGTCGTTACTGTTTTGCTCCCTCGTGAGCATAACAATGCCAAAATATTTTCAATTTCAGAAATTTAAATCTTGAGAGCTTTCAAACGGGATACACCCATCTATTAAAACGACATCAGTGCACTATCTAATATCTCTCTCGCCCACGTGCAACATAGATAAAACGGATTTATGAGAAATGATTGTCTTTATATCTTCGAGTACTTAATCTTAGAGTTATGTTATTCATTAAAAATATTATAGAGATTAATATTTTTGAGAGTATAATAAATCTGTTTGTCTCAAAACAATTCAAATGTACAAAAAAATGTTTTTAAATGTGAATATAATATCAAATAATATTAAAATAAAAAAAAAACAATTTTTCAGAACATCTCTTCGAAATCCGAGCAGAAATTAACAACAAAGTAATATATTTAAAAAAAAAACAGATAAAATATTTAGTAAAAAAAAAAATTGTAATTAAAAAAAAAAATTTACACGCTTAACGTTAATAACTTTTGTTTTTGAAGCGAATTGATCAATAAAAAAATATAATAGTTATAAAATATAAAATCTTATCTCATACCCTCAAAATAATTATCCTCTTTAATTTTTGCACATTTTTCTCTTAGTTTACTCAAACATTATAAAAACGATTTTATATTAATGCTTTTCATCGATGTTGTGCATAGGCTTGAGAGTGTAAGTGGGTTATAATGAATTATATAAACTTACTATAAAACGTTGTCTGTCTCCTGACAGGTTAATAAAAAACGGGGAAATATGAGAGTTTGACATTTAAAGTCACTTAAAGTAATACCGAGTAAAATTTAACGTACCTTTAATATATTGAAATAAAATTGTAATATAATATATTTTACATTACCGATGACTTGATAACAATACTTCGGGAAGACGATGAGACGATACCGCTTTGGAACACGCATACTTCTTACTTAGTGGTCCGAAGAATCATTATCATACATTTTCTTAAATGAACACAAAGATTTGTAGTTGTACGTATCATGGTGGGTCTACGTGATAATGCAGAATGAATGCAAGTTGATACCGATATGTTTGAGATGAATAATATTTATAAATAATAATGATAAAATATAAATACTATAAAAATACATACTTATTGTTTTTTTTTTTTTTTTTTTTGGGGGGGGGGGGTGAACTTAACCACCCCAAGTCTATAACTAGTACACTCTATTCAAGATAAGATTCTGAAATTCGCGGATGAATACTACCGTCAGTTATCTTAGGTGTGGTTAGCAAACGCCAAACACTATATAATACTATAGAGACGTATACCATTACCATATAGAATAAAGATAATTATTGACGGTGGCTCAGTAATCAGTATTCATCAGTGAATATAATATGGCCATTCTTATCTCGAATAGAGTATATATTTGGGCATGTGATTTGCAAACAGTGTAGTTCGGCACTTCGATTGGGTACTCACGCTTAATATTGGTTTATTTTAAACGTTATAAATTCGTAATTTAACACTTACAGGAAGATCAAGACTGGGGCTTCGTGGCTATGGTGCTCGACAGACTGTTCTTGTGGATATTCACGGTCGCGTCCATTATGGGTACAATTCTCATCCTGTGCGAAGCACCGGCTCTCTACGACGACACGAAGCCAATCGACCGGGACCTGTCGTTCATCGCTAGAAAGCAATTTTCCCCGACGTCCGATTTGGAATAGTCCGTATGACATGAGGTTTTAATTTTCATGTGCAAGCGAAAATTATCAAGGCATAAAATAAACAGTTGCAGTGATGGATCTCGATTAAATAACGGTTGATAATATTATTTTAACGAGTCGTTAATATTGATACAACATTATTGTTAAAATGTCTCAGAAGTTTCAGGTTATGGATTTTTTACCTTTAAATATTATATTTTGCACCAATTTAAGTTGTCGGAAAAAATATATATTATAAAAAATCGTGTTTAAAAATAAATAAATCATTAAACGCTTTGTAATAGCGCAGTACTTATTAGGTACTAAAAATGTACAACGTTACATTTAGATAAAAAAAAAATAATAACTCGTTAATTTTTGTTTTTAAATTCAATCTCACATTTTCGTATTGGTTTTGTTTTCTATTTTTTAAAACGTTTGTAGTAATATTATAACATAGTACCTAGACAATAACCTGTTTATTTAAATAAATATTATAATCTTATAATATACCTACTGACAGGTTTTTAAAAATATTTCCATGTTATTGTTGTACATAAAATAAAATACAATCGTTTTAAGTATTAATAATAACGTACACGTTGTACACAACAAGAAATTGTTATTTCTAAGTACCTAACCATATTATGCAAAACACAAAATAATACTTTTTATGAATAATATGATATAGGTAGGTAGGTATTATAGTCGTAATATTTATGTGCACTATCTGCAAACAATTTATAATTTCAACAGGTTGTACAAGTACGGATATTAATGTTTCATTTTTTCATAATAACAAAGCTTAACAATTTAAACGGTGTGCTCGGTATTAAAAATGAATAACATTTGCAAAACAAATTATATTGTATTACCTATTACTGCTTATACGTTCACCGGTGTGGAGTATAATTTACAAATTGTGCGCCAAACGTAGGTATAACAATATTTTTACAATAAAATGCATCGATTTAATCGTAACCATGTAAATACTTACTGAAATTAGGCACTCATACCGAATCAATGTTTAGTAAAAAATGGAATTTTGATATGTATTAACACGAGTTCTTTGTCTTTTTAATTTATTATTCTACCGGCTACTATCATTGAGTTCAAAATATTACATCTTATATTATCTGTCTTCATTTTATTTTTTTATTATTATCAGAAACACACACACCTGGGAATAATTATAATATGTAAGTAACAATCTATTTACCTAGAGTTCCCGATTATGTTGAATTAACGTCCCAAACACGCGAAACCCGAACGATATGTATTTTAATATTGATCTTTTTTGATTAAAGATATTATTATACTAATTTTTTTTCTCCAAACAAACTCGTTTAAAGATGAGTCCAAGTGAATACGCTCGCTTGGATGCCTTGATAAAAAATATATATTTAAAAAAACATATTTTACTTAACTGTAACCAGCTATAATTTTGGCGTAATATCTTTTTCCCGGAATGTTCCAAAACCGAAGACACTGTCGTTATAGGTAGTGGATATCTTCTTTCTTCCATTTTGTGGGGTTCGGCCTTTATAATTCCCTATCCTCTGCAACGTCTCTCCATTGCACATTATTATGGTTCCACTGCTTTAACATCTTTTTCAATACGATCCTTCGATCATAAACGCGGTATATCTATTACGGTATTTTCCCAATCCAAACATCTTTAACAACCACCTTAATAAATGAGCTCTGCATGACCAACCCACATCAATGTTTTTCTCGTAATTTCTGCAATGATTAGGTAGTGGATATATAAACGTTAATTTAAAACCATTCAACTCGGTAGCAACGGGTTTTTTCGTAATTAAAACCAAAGTCTATTATACTAAATGTAAGTTTTAATTTCGAAACAATTTATTTGTAATAAAATAAAATAAAATAACGCTGCATGCTACTTGATGTTTTTCATATGCAAAGAAAATCTATGAATCATAAACGTGTCGTTGAGGGGGAGAGAATAATAATAAACGTTATAAGAGTTACGAAAATCAGCCCCTCGAAAATCAGTCAGAAAAAAAAGTCGTGGATATCCAAAAACATATTTATGTTAAAATAGCGACAATGCATTAATAACTTTATATTATCAAGACCACGTGTTTGTCTTAGGTTGGTGCATAATGTGCTGATTTTGTCGCAAGTATCCGCTTAAAATAAAATTGTTATAATCATGGTTTGGCAAAACTATATATCTACACAGGCAACTAAATGTGAAGTATTGATATTTTTATCAGGAAGTGCAAAATGTACGTGGCTAGTCGCCGATAATACTAAGTCGCCGCGAAAGGTCACGATAAATAATTTTCGAAATCTTACTATCAATAAATTATCATTAATAAAATATTGTCGTGTACAAGATTATATTATTACAGTGACTTATCCTTCTGGGTGAAATAGTAAAATCTAATATTATACCATGTTAACCGTATGTGCTCGTTGGATCGATTTGCATAATATTATTATATTGCAGTTAGGCACCGGGCCAACCGTTATCAACTTAAAAAATAACTATTCGTCGCTCCGTGTCGCAAGTGTCCACCATTATTCACGATTATTCCATGCTGATCTTCAAACTAGTTTCTTCCCACGAAGCAGTAACAATTTGTCTAGGCATAATTTTATATAATATCTTACAAATATAATAATAGAATAACGACGAGTAAGGTCGCTATACAGTTTTTAAGTAATAAGTTATGATAGGTACATAACTGTTTTATTTTATTCACAACACAACTCGTGTAGCAAAATAATAATAATAATAACAATAATAATATGATCTATAGATCTGCAAGTTTAACTGCAGAACACGTTCATGACCACTACGTTATTATAATAAATTGTCGTAGGTAGGTAGTCGTTTTTGCTAATTTTCCGACGACTTCGGAATGATTTATGTTCTACCGTGGTTTAACGGATAAAATATATTATTTATATTTACTCGATGTTGGGATGGTCCTGCTGCTACGAAATATGAAATGAAAAATTGTTTTTTCTTTTATAATTTTAGTTGCTGTTTGTAGTTAGTAATATTATGTTATACTGATTCCGAATGTACAATATATTATTATTATTATTATAAGTATCAAGTTCTGATCAAATACATTGTAAGTCTATAATATTGTTATTAAGCACTTTATAACATTATACAATGCCAATGTCAGTAGTGATTATTATTGTCAAACTATTTAGAAACTAAATACGTATAATATAATTATTATTATGTATACAAATATTTTTTAATGGTTCATATTGCAGACTATTTATATCATATTGTATTATACAAATTCAACAATATATTGTGTCTTATCTTAGTAACGAACCGTAATATGTTAAAATTTTAAATAATATCGTATATGGATTGTTAATTTAAATTTATTTTAAGAACTTTCATTATGCTCAACAATAATTATAATAATATAAATGTACAATACATCATGTTTATAAACAAAGCAACATTTATAATATTTATTTTTTCTTTACGGAACATCAACTACATACAAATAAACACATCAAAATAATATGATATATGATGATCGCTATAAAATAGATTATTATTACCTACTCGATCAATATGTATTGATATAATATAAAAATATATAAGTTAAATAAACGTACATATTATTATATTAAACATTAAAATAGGTATAAAATGAACAGAAGTGCTTTAAAATTACTTTTTACTTCAATTTTTCAAGTTTTGTTGACTTAGTATAATGAAATAAAATATAATAATGTAAACTACGCTTTCTTTGATGTAATATTAATCAAACAAAAAAAAAAAAAATTACTCAAATCACAAATACTAATACTATGCACTAATAGTACAATAACCTTATACAATCGATTTCGACGTAGGTAGCCTATAACTAATTTAAGTCTTTTGATTTAGTTACACACTATAGTAATTACTAATACCTACTAATACTAATAACTACCGTATTATCATTTAACTTATCGGTGTCAGCCAAGTCGATTTGACCAAATCGGCTCCTTTCTCTCCAATCATATAGGCCGGTGCCACAGTGTGGGCACCAGTAATCGACGGCATGACCGAACAGTCGATGACTCTCAGCTTGGAGACACCGTAGACCATTAGCTGTGAGTTGACCACAGCGTTTCGGTCCGACGACGGTCCCATCTTCGCGGTACAACACTGATGATGCATCTGCATGGTCAATCTTTTAACACAACATTCCCAGTATGCGTCCGATCCGTAACTTAGGTGTCTACATCCCGGCATCGTTCGCAGGCTCATGGTAGAGCCCAACTTTTGAAAAGCCGGTGTCTTGTTAAGTTCTATAACCATTTTTATTCCTTCCACGATACGCAACACGTCGACGGGAGCATCGAAAAAGTTGGCTCTTATCAACGGTTTCGAATAAGGGTTGGTGTTCCTTAATCTGACCTGTAGTCACAATACAAAAAAATAAAATACATAAATAAACAAATGGTATTTTAAACGCACGGACAGTATACAGACATAATTCAAAACAATAACTATGCATAATTTTGAGTAAGCTCATAATATATTCAACATACTTGTCCTGTACTCTCTGGGTACATGAGCATAGTCCATATGGTCCATCCGTCCTTGTTGAATATTCCTTTGTGCAAATCATAATGAGTACTGTCCGGTATTCCCATGCTTCTTCTCAACAAGCTATTTCCCAATCCTTCTTCGCCTGCCAGAGACATCGGAACGAAAATGTATTCGATGTCTGGTACGTCCCCGGGATCCTTGTTGTATTTCGTTTTCACGTATCCGAGTCCTTCGCAGCCCATGGTCGTGAGCCAACCATTTCCGTCGATGAAATTGAAAAGCTCACGTATCCCTTGCTTGTACAAACGTTCGGGTATTAATCCCACTGTTTGATTGACAGTAAACGCTAAGTTTGCGTACGAAGGATGCTCCTGTAAGTTGTCACCGACGCGCAGATCACTTATAGTGTTTATTCCCAGTGGTTCGAGATGTTCCTTAGGCCCGATGCCCGACAGCATCAAGAGTTTTGGTGTGTTGAAAGCGCCCGCCGACAAGATCACTTCTTTTCTGACTAAGGCCCTTCGTCTCCTGTTGTCCTTTTCGAATTCCACGCCCAACGTGACTTTAGTATTTGGATCGATCAGTATTTTTGTAACGAAAGCTCCGTCGACGATGTGCAAGTTCGTCAGGTTCCCTCTCAGATACGCTCTGGCTGACGTGACCCGTCTACCGAAGTTTATCGTACCTTGGATTCTTGAAAATCCGACGTGGCTATTCGGGTTGTTGTAGTCCACCACGTTTAATCCGACTTGCGGCGCGGATTCAAGAAACGCGTCGACCAGTTTCGATTTGAACGGAGAATAACTTATTGGCATTGGTCCACCAACGCCGTGATACGGAGATCGTTTTAATTCCGGAATAGTGACGTCTTCGTTTTTCAAAAAATACGGTAAAACGTCTTTGTACGACCAACCGGGATTGCCCGCTTCGGCCCAACGGTCGAAGTCTCTTACGTTGCCTCGAGTATATATGTTGTTGTTGATGATCGTACTGCCTCCGAGACCTTTACCTTGTGGCCATAAACATCTTTTGTTTACGACGCCATGACAGGCGTTCGGTTCCTCTTCGGTTTTGAAAGCCCAGTTGAAGTCTGTAAATTGAAAATAATGTGCTATGGCCGGGACTGAAGTGGCCAACGATTCTTGTTTGCCTGCCTCGAGCAGTAATATTTTCCATTCGGGTACTTCAGCCAGCCTCTTGGCAACCGTAGCACCTGACGCCCCTGATCCAACCACGATAAAGTCGTATTCGTCTAGTATTGGTTTATTACCGAACAACGGGTCTTCTCGAAATTGTATAAGATTCGTGCGGTAACGTTCACCGAGGTATGACAATGCGTTTAAATTTAATGTCAGACACTGTTGAATAGAAGCGAGCCACGCGGTGAACACTAAAAATGCCGATACCTCCATGCCTGTCGTTGTGTGAACTCGTGCGTATATGAATTGGTCTGTTAGTCATTCAAGGTCAAATGTCACCCTGGAAGTACATATAATTATATGAGTATTATGAAAATGAAAATAATACGAATATAAATATTACCGTAGATTATACCAACATTAATTTACCTAGCATTACAATATTTGCGTGCGTTATTAAGTATAGGTACTAAAAACGACCAAGAACAATAATCATTGGAAATAAGTGAATTTGAATTGTTCATTTTGAGCACATTAAGGAGTATTCCCATAGTGTGTTAATTAAATTAACTAATTACGATTATTTACTTCGTATCAGTAGAATATTTAAATATAGGTATACTTTTAATGATAATTAACCACTTTCAACCTTCGATATACTACAGCCAACTAATAATTTTGACTACACGTAGAAATCTAACATAAAATCAATATAACCTTTAAAATAATAAAAATACGCACATTAAATAACTTTAAGTTTATTAAATTGATTCATATTAACTTGTTAATAATACAAATTTAACCAAGAAAAAAAATTCAAGTAGCATTTAAGTATTTATAAATTGATAAAAAGTACATTGTTATAATATTATTAACAAATTGTATTACAATATTAGGTTTTGAAATGTTAAGGTCGATTTTTTTTTTTAACAATTATAATATTATTAATTCACAATATTATAACTAAAATAACAAAATACCTAATTATGTTTATTATACTTCAAACTGTTTGGGTTATATTTTTCGTAAAAAGGTTGTAATTTTATTGTAATATTAGTTTAATACAATATAATTATAATTGGTATCTATAATTTCTTAAATAATATCCCAAAGAAGCATATTCTATTTTTTAAATGTTTTTCCAATACATATATGTTTAAAAATACGAATCTTTTTTCAATAGTAAATAATGCATTTATAGTTATGTTTTAATTCCTCAATGACTGTGTGTAAACTTCTAAGCCGTACTCTATAATTAAATACTGTTATTCTAAATAATATATATTATTTTAGACTAAAGTACACACAAACTTATGGAAAATTAGTTGCACTACCGAAGTGAGTTCCGAAGCGGTTTTTTTTAACTTGAATCCAAAATATTAGTGAATCGCGTATTCGGAGTTTGGATTCTTAACAAAACAAGGTATTATTTATTGGATTTTTAAATTTGTTTTTGTTAGTTTTTTTATGAAATTATGTGACCATAAATAATACTTTAAAAATGTATGTTTAATCGATTAAAATTAAACACACATCGGTGTGTTCAACCTAACCTTGATATTAAAAATAAAATACACTAAAAGTCTCTCTATTAAATAAATAGATATGACGAAAACTTGAGATACCACAGAAAAGCAATATTAGTATTATGAAAATATGATGCCATTCATATTTATTACAACTAATTATATCCTGAGGCATATCGCGAATTCACGTGAGATCTTCAGATCACAAGATTTTTGCGGGACACTAGGATAAATATTAAAAAATCTGGACATATCCCTAGTCCATATTACTATAGTCACACCTAAAATAATCTCTTCAACTTGAGGTAAAATACTAAAATGTTTAACTTATGTTGCTATCAATCATGGGAACTAGTGAGAAGATAAAATAAATGGTGAGCTAAGTATATAATATTGTCATAATATTTTGTTGGCGTTACGAGTGTGCTGACAACTAAACATTTAAGTGACTATTATTCGATTTTTTTTACGCTTTTCTTCTCTTAAAATCTTAAAACTAATAGAAAATATTTTATCAGTAATTTAGTAAGTACAGTATATATACTATATTTAGGTACTGACTTTGAACAAAAGCACACTTTTTTCCATCTAACAATCTAAACTGTACCTAATGATCAATAACTATCCTATTATTATATAGAGTACTATAATAAGATTTTCTAATACATTTTTAAACTTTTAGAATATTCAAAATAATATATTTATACCTATGTGAAAAATATACAAATCAAAAGATAACCTGTCAATAAAAAATGAAGTTTTTTTAGTTGTTAACAGTATTTTGAATTCCCTGAATATTCCGTCCCGGTATTTTCGAGTAGTACCGACACTTTATCATTTCATCAAACTTTAAACAGGTACTTATAAATAATTAAAAAAAAATCACTCGTTAGAAATTCGATTTTGATGTAACGTAGTACTCCATAAAATTGTTTGCTTTGAAATAAACTCTAAATTAAAAATGTACATAGAAATTTGATAGATTAAAAACTAAAAAAATGATAATGATAACATTTTTAGAAAAAAATCGTCTTGCGCAATTACTTAAATCGTGTTACAAGTATAATAGTTAAGATTTTTCGAAACGACGCGAGTCTAGACGTCTAGACGCTCAAACGGATCATCTTATTGTATATTATATTACAGTATTGCACATTATTATATAATTATTGAACAAAATGTGTTTAGTTTAACATTTAAAGAATATTATCAATCAATAAACAACGAACAGGTTAAATACAATATTATCATAAAACTGTATTCTTAAATATTTATAACTATATAATGAATAAACGAATCATGTACCTGCAGGAGAGTTAAACCACTAATGTTGCACACTGTCACTGGGTAACTGAACTGAACTGCTCGTATTCTTGAGCATTCGTTCAGTTGCTGGACGGTTACTGGTATCTGGTTACATTTTGTTATTTGTTTTATAGTTGTTCATATTCATTTTATTTTTTTTTTACACTGTATCACAATTAGCATAATTTATTTCTAAACGGTCATAAGCGGTGCTACACAGCAATAGTAAGAATATTACAGTAGGTACACTAATTTCGTAACATTTTATGATAACTGTGCAGTTTTTCCTATAGGAGTATATTTTTTCTACACAATTCACGAATTAAAAATTAATTAAACCTGTTAACATTTTTTAAAATTGTTATTACTTATTATTATAAGTAGAACATTAGGAGTGATTTAAACGTATTTATGATTGTATTATAAATTATAATAAGAATATGTTTCAATTGTCATTTACCTAAAAATATAATAATTAGTAATAAGCTATTAAATAATTATTAATTATTGTTTCAATTGTTATCTATCTAAAAATATTATAATCTCTCCATGTATATAACATATAAGCGACATTTTCCTGACTTACAGAATAAATAAATGACCGACTGACTGACGGAGAATCAACGTATAAACCTAACCATAATAGTTGGAGATTTGAAATTTTGTCAGACGAAGGTATCACAATGTAAGTTAACACTAAGAATAGTTATTGCAAAATTCATAATTTAAATACTATACAATCACTCAGCGATTAAGTATCTTTTTTTTAAAACTCACGAAGGAAAGAATACTTTTTTTTTCTTGGTAAATGCTTGCCTACCATTGGTTACAGATCTGAAAAATTTTGGCTGACCATCTTCGCTCAGAATCGTATTTTGTATATTTATAGCTGTGGCTTGAAAATTAAAAAAGTAGTTAAAATAAGTAGTTATACTGTAACCATAAAATAGATAAAATTTATAAACACAGTTTTCCCTAATAAATATTTCTAATTTTAACAAAATTAGATATTTAAACGAAGAATGACGATTTTAATAATTTTATTTTGTAATTAAAAAATATTATTCGTGTGTACTACTTGACACTTTTAAAATACCTAGGTATATTATTATTTGTATACACACAATGCCATTTTCTTGGCAAAAATGTAATTCAACTTACTGTATAACTCATGCATTATAGTAGTATCGTTTATCAGTTAATTTAACAGTAATAATATCATAAAATATACTGAGACTGACTGCAGACCGTAGGTTCATTCTTATATTATTGAATACAAATTTAGCAAGTTCATTACAGCAGAGATCTCTGCCTCAGGGGTACCCACTTGTTCCACTTTTTACAATTAATTATACGATTAGTATACATATTATACGAATATATTTATTATTATATTTTAATACAAATAAATTATAAACTAAGAAACTGATTTATAACATATTGTGAATATCGGTAGCTAACAGTAAACCATGGCAGGTACTGACTAGTAATGTCAATAAAATAAATTATATTGAATTGTGTTTTTGTATATACGTATACCTAACCTAGTAATAAAACTTTTTTGTCAAATTTGAGATTCAATGACATCAGTTTATTTGCGTTCGGTAAAACCAATTTTGTGTGATTATAGATATTTAATAAGATCGTTATAATATAATTATTACAACAAGTGTTCTTTTACGATATTTTAATTTTTAAAGTTCTTAATAAACCCTAATACACCTATTATAGATGGTGTACGTGCAACAGTACGAATACGTAGTTCTAAATATATCATATTATGCCGGATAACCTGAAAAATTGATTGATTTAATTATTCAATAAAATTTAATGACCAATCATAGTCAACCAAATAGTGAGCTTACCGTTGATTCATTAAATGTTTAGTGATTGTTCATGCAACCCAGCATAAGTGTAATACCTACTGTTGCATAAATACACCATAGTGAGTCGGCCCAGTCATGTGTATACAAACTATATATTTGGTGGGGTTGTTATCCGCCTAGCACAAAGGTCAACACCGGGCTGTACGGCGAGCAATTATAATATACGACAACGACAGTGTGTATACGATGCCCGAAGTTGTTGCGTATGCTACTAAGTCGTGGTCGCTGCGTAACAACATTTTCGCCATCTAACGGCAGTGCGTATTCCGCCTTTGTGTGGTTTTCACTATACCGCCATATTCCGCCCTTTTGTGTGGTGTTCCTCTGCTTCGCATTATTACGTCGGTTAGTGCGCGCGGTTTCGCCGTCCTAAATCCAACCGTTAAGTCGGTGTGTTTTCGCCGTCTTGAATCTCATACCTTCAACATCTTCAACATTGTCCTCATCACGCGGGTCATTGTCCGTTGTCATCAGCTCAACTCTCCAGGTCCCGGTCATACCATAGTATGTGCATTATCATGGTGTCGTGAGTTTTTTTTGTGTATATTTTTAATTTTGTATACTTATTTAAATTCTATGTGAAATATTAAGCTCGTGATAGTAACACATTGGTTGATTATTTTTACCTGCCTAATCCCCTTATTCACTACGGAACCCGCACAGCGTGTCCAATCTCCCGATTATTTCTAAGGGACTGGTACGTGTTACATGGTCCTTCGAACCGGATGAATTAAGGGTATTAGCGCCAGTGAGCAACTTGGGTTTGAGTATATGAAAATTGTAGTTTTTGTGAAATTGCAAATTTTGAATTATTTGTATTAGCATATTTTTATTGTAAATCGCATTGTGGGTAATTACGGCTAAATGTGATTATGCGATATCTGCTATCTGCACGAACAGAACAAAGTTCACTTAATTGGTCATATAGTCACAATTCCTGAACGTCGTTAAAATATCATTATGTGCCAATAATATTTTAACTATATTATATAACATATATCAACCACAGATAAAACATAGTCTTGCTTTGATAAAATTAAATTGGTCTATTTGGAAGGTCGCATTTGTTACCTGCTAATTAGAAGGGTCATATCGTGTATGCCACCGAATGAATTTGTCCGTAATTAATCTTACTACTAATTGATATCTGTACTAATCGATTAATAATCATACATACTATTGTATTGTAACTGAACCGCTTCTGGTCTTTTACAATTATACCCATTGCGTTGGATACTATACCTACAATGCCGCCGTCTGCGAGTGATATCGAGCGTGCTGAACGCTCTCTAAAGCGTAGCATTGTAAAAAGAGACTGCACCGTTGGACAGTTTAGAACACTCATGCATTTAAGTGAGAATATTGAATCGGATTCCGATCAAAAGACGCTTTTTCGGGTCCGACTTCGTGACCTCGACAGCCTATTAGCCAATTTCCATGCCGATCAGGACGATATTCTTGATCAATTAATTATCCTATCGCGCGAGGAAGAATTTGTCAAGTCACATGCGCCTATTGAAGCAATTATATTGGACAGTTTTTATAAGGTGCAAGCTGTTGCTGCCGACCATCACTTAGATGCTGATCGAAGTGTTCAAAATATTTCGTCACGCGGGACACGTAGCAATGTTCAATTACCAAAAATTCTATTGCCACAATTTAATGGTGATCTTCAGCAATGGTGTTCTTACCGTGACACGTTTACGTCTTTAGTTCATAACACCGATGAATTATCTGACATAGAAAAATTTCATTATCTATTATCATCTTTATCAGGTCACGCATTACCTGTTGTACGTTCGATACCCTTCACGGAGGTCAATTATATTGTTGCGTGGGAGGCATTGCATACTCGTTTTGACAACAAACGATTATTAGTTAATTATCATCTAGACGCTATGTTTTCCTTTTGTCCGCTCACCAGTGAGTCAGTATCAGGTTTAAAACGGTTCTTAGACACCTTCCAACAGAACATTTCTGCTATAAAGGCACTAGGCGTTGACGATTTGGCTGGTTTCCTATTATTTTACATAGCATCTCGGTGTCTAGACGCGCAGTCAAAACGTTTGTTTGAAGCGGAGCAACATACTAATGAGACTCCGACTATTGATATTCTATTAAAGTTTGTCCACAATCGATGCAAAATATTACAAAATTCTACATCGACATTTCTACCCAAACAAACGGAATCGAGTAAAAAATTACATCATAAGTCTTCATTGTTCACGTCCAACATTCCTGACCAAGGACAACAAACATCTTGTACCATGTGTAAAGATTCTCATTTCTTATTTCAATGTTCTAAATTTAGTTCTCTACCAGTCCAACAGCGATTCAAAGTAGCACAGTCACGTCGCCTTTGCATGAATTGTTTGAGTGCTCATCACAAAACATCCACATGTCAATCAAAACACACGTGCCGCCATTGTGCTCAAAAGCACCATACACTACTTCATCTCGATAAGTCATTAGTAAAACCCAAATCAATTGAATCGAGTCATGATAGGACAGTGTCCCAGTGTGCTGAAAACACTTCGCCCGGGAACTCATCGAATGCGGATGTCACCTTTTCAGGTACAACGTATACCTCTAGTACCGTTGTTCTTGGCACAGCAATTGTTCATATACGTAATAGCTTGGGTATGTGGTCACCTATTCGTGTATTAATCGATTCGGGGTCACAAATATCGGTCATTACGAACGCATGTGTCACCAGATTAGGCTTACCACGTCGACAATGTAAACATACAATTGTGGGATTGTCACATACACCCGTACGTGAGACAAAGGGTATGACTGCTTGTACAATAAAACCGGAGCTTTCCAATACTCCTCTCATCTCGTGTGAACCCGTAATAATGTCAAAAATTACCGGGGCTATGCCCACCGTAAAATTAAACTCGTCTATTCGATTGATTTATAACGATATCCGTTTCGCTGATCCACAGTTTGATGTACCAGGTCCCATCGACTTTTTATTAGGTGCTGATATACACACTATGATCCTAAAGGACGGAGTTATTCATACGGACGGCATACCGTCAGTGTATGAAACATTGATAGGATGGATTTTATCGGGTACGTCCGTGAACAACGATACATCACAACTTACATCACTTATGTTAACGACTGAACCGTCAATTGACCAATTGATGCAAAGTTTTTGGAGTATTGAAGAACCGTCTCCCCCTGCTGTACCGTTTACCGACGACGATATTTGCGAAGAAATATTCTCGCGTACGACGACACGTGAAGAAAATGGTCAGTATGTCGTTTCTTTTCCATTTCGGGTGAACCCCGCGGAACTGGGAGATTCGTATCACATGGCTCTATCGCGTTTTTACAATTTGGAACGAAAACTTCAACGTGATACTAACCTATACGACGAATATCGGAAGTTTATGGTTGAATATGAAGAGTTGGGGCATATGAAACCCGCTACAAGTAAAGGTACGTACTTCATACCACATCATGCTGTGGTCAAGTATACCGGTGACCAATTAAAGTTAAGAGTGGTTTTCGACGCGTCCGCGCACTCTACGTCCCAATTGTCACTCAATGCCTTACTATACACCGGACCCAAATTGCAGACGGATATTGCTGAATTATTGCTTCACAGTCGCCTATACCCGTATATGTTCACAGCCGATATATGTAAAATGTATCGGCAGATTTTGATTTCACAGCGCGATCGTCAATACCAACATATATTATGGCGTGATTCACCATCGAAGTCGCTATGTGAATATGAATTGTGTACCGTGACATACGGGGTGTCAGTATCGCCATACCAGGCTATTCGCGTGTTACATCAACTTGAGGTAGACAATGGACAACAATATCCCGCCGCAAAAAATATATTGTCTACTAAAACCTATGTCGATGATGTTATCACTGGCGCCGAGTCTATTTCAGAATTAGTCCTTGTTCAATCGCAACTTAAAAAATTATTAGCTCACGGTGGATTTGTGTTAAAAAAGTGGGCAAGTAATTGTGCGGAAGTTTTAAGATCCATTCCAGTTGAGGATCGAACAATCACATTGTCATTCGATCCCAAAGAGGAGTCATCAATAAAAATATTAGGTCTTCATTGGGAACCCACGGCGGATGTATTTAGCTACCATACTACTGCATCAACAAATACGTACACTAAACGGTCAATATTGTCAACTATAGCAAAACTGTACGACCC